>OMLM01004277.1:2819-13391 GCA_900302695.1 Helostoma temminkii | reverse complement strand
ATACATATACAGTACAAAGGCTGCAACATTTGTAAGAAATTAATAGCTTTCAGGCTTTTCTCATTTTGCCATCAGTGAAAATAAAAAGCTACCTGACTCAAAAAAAATCATGAATAATAACAAAAAAATATGTGTTTATTTCTCTGTCCCCACCCCCAACCCTCAAATATTCTCTCCTTTTGCTCTCAAAAAGTTGATCACGGTAAATTAAGTTCTTGATATGTTAATTCAAAATTGCTCCAAATCCAATAAGGAATAATGAAATGAACAATGCAATCAAAATGATATTAAAATGAATTCCTCAGCATGCTTTTAATGAAATGAGGAATAAAATCAATTTGTGGTAACAAGATCAGAGCAGTACAGTCATAGCTGCTTTCCTACTGTCTCTGCATCACACTTTTACATACCCTCTTGTATTCCAAAGACCTTCGAGGTGGTAAGTGCATTTTTCTTGCCACTACAATGATGATTTTTTATCATGATTGCACCAGCACTTTGTAAGCATTTGACTCATCCAAAACAGGAAGAGTTTGACTGATGCTAAACTGTAATGTCTTAATAGTGTGATTTAATGAAATGGCGAAATGTCTTCATCCTGGCAGTCTGAGGCTCAGTCAGAATGAGGATTGCTTCAGTCAAACTCTTATGTGGAGCACTGGGTGTGTTTATACTGTATGAGGAGGAAATGGCTTCACACGTAAAACAAACTGCACAAAGGAATGGCTCACCAACCACATGCTGTTTACTCCGATAGCTGAAGCACCTGCAAGAGATGTTGCAGTACTTAAATACATCACACACTATAGGTGCATGTCAAATATATTTTAAATGCACTGTCTAAGTCTAAGGAGTCGAAATAAATGTAAATTAATTTGTAAAGAAAAATCATCTTTGGAGAATGTAAAATATCTAACATTTCCTACTTGTATTAAAAATTTTCAATACTCAAAACATGCTCTCACTCTGTGACAGTGCCTTTAGACTTTAGACAGTAAAGTAGAACTTGGCGTCCACAGTTTTTTCCAGACAATGGCTGCTCTCCACATCTGTTTCCTATCGAGCTTTTGGACATCCTGTTGTGGGTTCCTTGTATGCTAATATATTTTGCTGCAAAAGAGATTCTGTTTTGCATTCAAATCTATGTCTGATTCAAATGACATCATGCATTGATTTTTTGCAGCACAATATTTCTTATGCTTTTATTCCCACAGAGCAGCTGCACTTTGAATACAACATTTAACGTTCTACAGGGTGTTTGATGCTGTCTTCTTTTCCCCACTAACAGGAGACGAAAGTCTGCATGAAAACTATGTTCAGGATAGTAAGATGGGCTTTGTGATCAATGCCATCTATGCCATGGCTCATGGCCTCCATGATATGCACAAGGAGTTGTGCCCAGGGCAGACAGGACTCTGTGAAGCCATGGACCCTATTGATGGCAGCAAGCTGCTGGACTACCTTCTAAAGACATCTTTCAGAGGAGTCTCAGGGGAGGAGATTTATTTTGATGAAAATGGAGACACTCCTGGAAGGTAAGAGGATGACAATGGTAGTAAGATCAAGAAGAAGGCAGGAAAATGGAAATAAAGATTTCATATCATAAACTTGGTAATAATATGTCAATTGCTCACTCTCCACTCATTAGCATGTACACTCATGCACACACGTGTACTAATCTTGAGAATGAAAGGACGTAATTAGTTCGGACTGGAACAGATTCAGTGGATTGTCTGCTTTGGCAGCCACTTTCATCTCTTTTCAGTCGGCGTTTGAAAACACAGCCGTGTCATTCGTTCGTCAGCTAAAGGTCAGGTGGCACACATCCAGTTCAGTACAAAAATGAGGCCACAGTGCGCACCGGCATGAGCTCTAAATGTAGCACTAACAGGATAGTAAGCTGTTGAAGTGACTTTGGATAAGAAAACAAGGTTTCAATTGTTTTCTTTAGATTACCTGTCACTCCTTCACTATTCTGTGATTTTTACCTTTACTTTATCACAGTCTAGTCTCATTTCTTTCTTTCTTTCTTACCTAATAAACTAATTCCTCTCCTCCATCTCTTTATGTCCATCTAGGTATGACATCATGAATCTACAGAATGTGGGTGAAGGTCGTTATGATTACATAAACGTGGGCTCGTGGCATGAGGGAATCTTGAGCATTGATGACAGCAAGCTGTGGATGAACAGTAGTGACATGGTCCGCTCAGTTTGCAGTGAGCCCTGCTCCAAAGGACAGATCAAGGTGAAGAAATAAAGAAAAATCAATGTTAAATAAACTCTGCCAGTGCAAACTTGCCTGAAAAACATGAAGTTGTAAAAATCTGCAATTACTTACAGGCGAGAATTGACTGTGCAGCTCTGGAGGAACTTAAAAAGCAGTATTAATTCAGCAGATTTTATAAATCTATAAAAATCTATAAAATGAAAAAGTTAATGAGTAATTAATTTCAATTACAAGAATGGTGGCGTAATTCTGACAAATTTTCTTCAACAAAATAAGCTGTTGTTACGCTGATGGCTCTGTATGGCTGCCATGGCTGCATAGCACATTGAGCTAAATAGTAATGTCAGATGATAATATCTGTTTAAACTATTTAATTAGGCAGTCTAGTGCAGTGTACATTGCTAACATTATTTAATGGTGACATTTAGCAGGTAATGGCTACCATGGTTACTATCTAAGTTTAATCTGCTAGATGGTGTGCTAAAATTTGGCAAAGTTGATCATAGCTTTTAAAAATTTTAAGGCATCAGGAAACGTCACAGTGATAGCCATTTTATTTTATTTTGTTTTTTCTTGTTCTGTTATTTATTGAGTACAGATGACCGAGCAAAAAGATTTTAAAAGATAGATAAAAGATACATTCAAGTCTAATCAGTCTGTATCCTATTATGTGCAACATTTGACTTTGCACAAGGTGTACAAATGTATTCCTGTGATGTTTATCCTACCTGTCTAAGAGAAGGCCTGTTGGGGACTGGAGTAACAAAAACTGGTATTGAGCCCAATTTGTAGAAATGCCCTGATTTGCTTCATCTGGGGCCAATTGTTTTCAGTCTAGCTACACACTAAGTTGCCCTCAGGGAGGGTGCATCCTCTCTCCTAGCTGCTCACGCTTCCCCCTCTATCTGCTTTGTTCCCTGCCCCACTTATCACCCTGCTTTACATATCACAGTGCTGGTAACAGCTTCTCTGGGAGCAGAATGTAAATGCAGCTGCCCTTGTTTCGTAAACAGTACGTCTGAGGCTCAAGAAAAAAGAAAGTGCACCAACATATCATCATCTTTGAAATCCCCTTGATACTGATTACTTATTTAGGTTGCTGTGGGTGTGATGTTCCTGTTGTTATGCTTTGATCGGAAATCAGTGTGACCGGTTGCTAACATGTCTGTGACCCCTCATCGTTGATTTCTAATCTCTGTGAATCCAGGTGATAAGGAAGGGCGAGGTGAGTTGCTGTTGGATCTGCACCACATGCAAGGACAATGAATATGTCCAGGATGAATTTACCTGCAAGGCATGTGAGCTCGGATGGTGGCCCGATGATGACCTGGCAGGTAAGAGAGACAAAACCAATCTACTTATGCTTTCATGAACAATGTTCATCCGCCTGTGTTATTTTCTACCCTTTAACCAACCCACATACATTATTTTACCCATTTCATGTATTTGCTCCTAGCTAACCTACTCCCTTTTCCTGCTCTCTTGTCAGGACATTTATATTTTATAACACAGTTCTCACTGAAACAGCAGAAACACTTTCTTTCAGACTATTTTATGCTCTTGAAAATCAACCTCTCCCATCAGCTTGTTTATACTTCACACCCTGACACCCTTTCACTGATGCTTTTCATCACTCAGGTGACCCTGCTCTCTTAGCTTTTGCACCCTCTACACTATTCTCCCCAAATGTGACAGTGCTCATTTCCTTTCTCCTTGCTTTTTGTGTTGTTATGACCCAGTGGTTGTTTTGACAGCGATTTATGGAGTTGAGAGGAGCTCTCAGTTCCCAGGTGTAAAATCCTATTACTGCCATGAGAGGCTTGGAAATACATTTTAGCAGTCTGTCGAGGACGAAAGTCTCCCTTCACTCTCATTACATGTCCTTATCGGGATAATACTAATAGAGAGAACTGACATTCTATCCACCGAAGAGAGGTTGTATAGTCCACGTTCTCTTCTGCTCATATATAGTGGGGCTTTCTTAAACACCATTATTTTCTGATATTCCCTTGATGGTGCTTGTTTCTATTTAAGTGAAATACAAATTTGTCCAGAGAAAGTGAACAAAAGAAGAGTGAGCTGTTTTTGAATTATTCAAATATCGTTGCAGAGCTTAGATATGACAGTACAGGAATAAGGGAGGAATAAGGGATTTGAGGATTGTGCAAGAAGGGATCCAGATAAGTGCATTTCATCTTTGCCACCCTTGTCCGTTCGCATGCAATGAGACTGATCTCTTGGCAAGCTAAGCTGGGTGGGTGGTCAAAAGAAAACACTTTCCTGGCTCAGTGTGATTTGCAGAAGTGCTCTTAAATAACACCTCAGTGTAACAATCGGTTTACACTCCATTATTCACATGATTTCCTTTCATATTTTGAGTTGAAAATAGCAAGGCTTCTTGAGGCAACGTGTACTTTAGAGTATGCGATTTTTCATGATTTGACATATTTGGAGTAAGTGTGCACACCACAAGAGGGTTTCTCCTTGCACAGCTTCATTTGTGATGGCAGTGTCTGTAATGTCATTAGCAGCTGTGTGGAATTTATGAAGCGTTAAGCTGGGGAAGTCTAGAGATGTCAGTTTACTCCCATTAAGCTCTATAAACTTCCTCTGCATGTTTGGATGACAAATATTCAACTAGCGCTAGTGACACAGTTGACTGCACATGCACATTTGGCATAACATAAAAATGAGAGAGAAATCTGACAGAACTGCAGCCTTGGGATGTGTATGATGACACATGCAAATTAGTTCCTAGGCATTTTTTTAAGCTATTCTTGATGACTGATCTGCTCCACACTTGACTTCCCTTGTGTCTCCAAATATGTGCTTTCTTCTGTCTCACCTGTCTGCTCATTGGTTCTTTTCTGTGTATTAATGTACCTTTCATTCACAAAGCTGTGCTACAGAAGCAACAAACAATTAACCTGACATCTCCTCTCTGCTACTTGCAGGCTGTCAACCCCTGCCTCTGAAGTATCTTGACTGGGCGGATGTGGAATCCATAGTTGCAGTTGTTTTCTCTTGCGTGGGCATCCTGATCACCTCCTTTGTCACCTTTGTGTTCATTCAGTACCGTGATACACCTGTGGTTAAGTCCTCCAGCAGAGAACTCTGTTATATCATCTTGGCCGGAATCTTCCTTGGCTATATCTGTCCATTCACCTTAATTGCTCGCCCTACAGTGGCGTCCTGCTACTTGCAGCGACTTCTGGTGGGTCTCTCTTCTGCCATGTGTTACTCTGCCCTGGTGACCAAAACTAACCGCATTGCTCGCATTCTGGCGGGCAGCAAGAAGAAGATCTGCACCAGGAAGCCCCGTTTCATGAGTGCCTGGGCCCAGGTGATCATTGCCTTTATGCTGATCAGTGTGCAGCTAACTCTGGAGATCACGCTTATCATCCTGGAGCCTCCTGAGCCCATAAAATCATACCCAAGCATACGTGAGGTCTACCTCATCTGTAATACCAGCAACTTAGGCATGGTGGCACCCCTGGGCTACAACGGCCTTCTGATCATGAGCTGCACTTACTATGCCTTCAAGACACGAAACGTCCCAGCCAATTTCAATGAGGCTAAATACATTGCCTTTACAATGTACACTACCTGCATCATCTGGTTGGCCTTTGTGCCCATCTATTTTGGCTCCAACTATAAGATCATAACCACATCATTCTCTGTCAGCCTGAGTGTAACAGTGGCACTAGGATGCATGTTCACACCCAAGATGTACATTATCATTGCCAAACCAGAGAGGAATGTCCGAAGCGCCTTCACCACATCGGACGTGGTGCGAATGCACGTTGGAGATGGGAAATCTGCAGCTCAGTGTGGGAGCAACAGCTTCCTCAACATGTTCCGACGGAAGAAGCCTGGATCTGGCAATGCAAAGTGAGTGATCTTTTATGTTGTTTTTCTAGAGACATAATGAAAAGATGCCTAAGCACTAAAATGGTGTGGTGAGCTGTCCATAGATTAAAAATAAATAAACAAATCCGTTATGATTACCAGTATTAGCAAGTAAAATGCAGGTGTTTTAGACATATTATAAGGATATTTGAGTGTTTATGCATGACATTGATGGTTCAATTTAAACTTTCCAGCACCCAAACCTATGTAAAAATAAACTGGCACATTTGAGTTAGATACAGTTAGCAATGGACATTGATTTATGTGGCACATCCCCCTCTGCATGACAGTGAAATCAGTAAATCAAGCTAAATTTAACAAAACCCAAGGTGGGGCATTCTGCTGTCATTGATTTAAAGCTAATTAAACTATATTTCAGACTTGCATATAACTCTTTTGAGATCCACAGCACTGACACATGGACAGGTGTTTAAAGTAAGAAGTGGGGAAAAGTATGAAAGTGATCCCAATATGTTTACGTGTTGTATCTCACCCCATGCTATGCAGCCTGTCTGCCTTTCTTCTAACCCTTCAACCTCGTAAACTGAGCAGCATATTGTCTGCAGAGTGTCGAGGCTGGCAAATGTTTTGGCATGGAGATTTGTTCAATTTCTTTCCTAGAGAGCTGCACTGTTGACATATTTCATTATCATAAACTAGCCACTGGCCAGTCAATAAATTCATAACAAAGAATATTACACAGATTGTCCAAAAGTATTAAAGGGGGACATCTGTAATTCTTACTTTATCTCTCTGCAGTTCAAAAAATCTTCAAAAAGAGGGAGATTTTTTATGAAAACCTTTGTATTTATCCACTGCACTGAATAATATTTTGATAATATCATTTTGATATGTTATATTTATTACATTATATAATGTCCTAATTTGGTTGTCTCTCACTTGAGTGGTTTTCTTTGATAATTATGGCTGTTTAATACTTTAAATGTGAATATCGCTTGGTCCGTTTGCCTCTGTGATCCTGTCACTCCTGAGCTGGCAATGACATTTTTTTAACACTGCAGCCCTCCAAGAAAGAGATTTGCCACCCTGCTGCTTTTGGTTTATCCTGAATTAACCTCACATTTAACTTTTCTCAGCATTAACACTCCTCCCCTCCTCACCTCCCTAACTAATCACATTAGAGGCAGTCCTAGCTCATTCTGCACTAAACTCTGTGCCATCTTCAGGCCGGTTTAGGCACCAACAGATATACTTATTCCAAATGCATGCATCCCATTTCAAATATATAAGTAAAAAGTTAGATACTGTAGGAGGAAATTAGCTGGATGGCTCCTAATTCTGTTAGTTTGAAGCAATTTGAAGATCATAATGCTGTCTGCAGCACATTATGACTCACTGTGTTTGTGCCACAGTTGAAAAAACCCTTAGCAAAGCTGTTAATGTCAAGTCATGTGTTGAAAAGTATTTAACATGCATCAGAAATGTTAAAATGCTGCTGCTCTGTTGTCTTATGTTGCTGCTATGTTGACGTTGTTTTTCTGCCTCCACCTCCCGGTTTCCTGTCATAGTAACTTGGGTCTTTATCTCGTTCATAGTTCTAATGGCAAGTCTGTGTCATGGTCTGAATCAGGTGCAAGACACCCTCCGAAGGGGGGGAATGTGTGGCACAGACTGTCTGTGCATGTGAGGAAACAGGAAGCCGGCTTGAATCAGACGGCAGTCATCAGGCCCCTAACTAACACCCCCGACCCCCACAGTTGTGAGCCCTCCACCTGCGACCTTGGCACAGACCCCCCTCCTTCCCAAGAACCGCCTGGCACTAAGCCTTTATACAACCTGGTGGAGGAGGACGATGAGGGCGACGTACAGCGCCCACTCTGGACTTCGACTTGCTCAGGACAAGGGCTGGAGTCTGATTTAGATAAGCCGGCTTCTTATTTGCCCTCTCACTTGATGGGACGCACCACAGAGAGCTTGCAGGGGACTGTGGTGGACACAAACAGCTCCCTTATCCCTGCACTGAAAGACCACACTGCCAGAGAGGCAATCCCTGCCAATGAGCCTTTGGGCTTGACACCCTCTAAGCTTCCTTTGGCCCCAGAAGTGGGAGTCTTCGAAGAGGAAGGGTCAGAAGATGAGGAACTGGACCTTTTGCACAGCTACATTTATGATGCCAAGGAGGAGAGGGAGCATGGGGAAGGTGAGGATTTTACTAAGAACAAGCCAATACTGGAGGATTCCCTAGCTCTGTCTCCTCCCTCCCCCTTCAGAGATTCAATGAGTTCAGGGGAGTCTGTCGGTGGCTCCCCCATCAACGAGTCGATGCTCGGCAGCCCCCCGAGCTCAGTATACACCTCAAACATCTTCCGAGACTTTGCACACAGCTCCTCAACACTGTGAGAGCAAAATGGGCACTGGCACAGTAGCTGTCAGCACAATTTTACGTTACACAGACATACATTTCCACATACAGGTACAGTGCACAGACAAAAAACATACAGCTACATATACAATTATTTAACACTTTCACTTTTCAAGTTTTTAATGTTTATATTTTGTTCTCTCATTTGCTTGCTTGTATTTATTACTCTGCTTTTATCAGTAAGGGGTTAATCACAGCTGTAGTAAGTAGAAAAACAGGCATCATATGTGAGTACTCACGTATCTGAAGGGCTCTGAGTGTCCAAGCCTTTCTGTAAATGTAAAACTGAGAACAGTGCCAAAACTAGTCAGCTCTCATGCCAAATTTAGATTAATTAAGCAACTCTGTAAATTATAACGACGGAAATAGCTGTTGTTTTCATATCGGCAGTGCAATAAAATGATCTGCGAGCAACAAATGTTAAGAGAAACAAATTTATATCTTATATAAACGTATAGATGCAGAGTGCACGGGACAGGCTGTAGCTCTAAAAGTGCATTTTGTGCCAGTTTTGTTTAGCTTTGCTCCTCTTCGCTACACATGTACAGGTTTGTTCACGAGTGTAGCAGCTGCAGCAACATTAAAAACTATTTACCTTTTCTTTCCATTAATTAATTTCACCTCAGCTTACTCTTATGAGCCATTATTGCAATTTTAAAACTACAAAGAGTCAAATAACAGCTGGCTGATGACTACTTTTATATATGTTGAACACCTTGCAACACATAAAAGTAATATTCAATCAACTGTTGGATATTTAACTCTTTGTAAAAAAAAAGTATTATTATTCAGTTGAGGTTCTACTGAAGATTTGCGCTGTGTGATATATGACATGGATATAATGTGCCGATCAAATTTATCAACCTGCATTCCCGCTATCCTTTTTTTACGATGTAGCTGATACGGGTTAACGTGATTGTTAATGATGACAATGTTGTTTATTGAGTTTACACTCAGCCGTAACCCCGAAAACTGTTTCATGAGCGTGGGATGTGATAAAAGAACTACTTTTGCTTTCCATGCTGTGTTGAAATCTCTCATGTTTTCTGAGTTTGCTGTGTCACTGTAATGGAAAACACAGTACTTGTACGAGTTCTCAAAGTTTGTAATACTGTTAAGCCATCTCTTGTTTTTCACACAGGTGGTATGTTTGTAATACTGATAAATGTTTCTATATTTAGAATATCAGAAAAATGTTTATACATTTTGAAACTGTCCTCAGATACTTGTTAAGAACCAGTGCGTTTGGTTTTTTTGGTAACTTTAAAGCTAACTTGAGTCGACTGTATTCTCTTGAAAATATTCAGTTTTTAATGATTAGTTGCTTCTTGTACTGAGAGTATACATGTTTCAACTTTGCTTCAATCTTGCTTATAAACTTAAGTAGTTTACTTCAGATTAAAGTTCTTTATCTATAAGAATGCAAATTATTTCAGAGTAAAATACTATACAGTACATAGTGCAATTGTATTGTATTTCCAAATGTTTTTAGTCTTCTATAGTGTAAGTTGTTAACTGATTTTAATCATTGTAAAATATATGAGGGTGAGACCTGTTTAACATTGTCAAATCTAGAATGAAATAGGCCTTTTATGTTTTGGGCAAGCTGAACAATGCTGTAAAATAAAAGCTATTTATATTAAGAAGACTGATTACTGCCTGTAGTAGCCAGAAAACTGGGTAATCGTTAGGCTTCAAATTCTTAACCTCCAGAAAATAGTCTGGGAGTGATGAGCGGTTCTTAAGATACTTCAACATGACAGAGGCAAAATTAATAAGTTTAAAAACACATATTGGACTTCTGCTTTATTATACTAAATGGTTACTAAATCCCAGTCTATTTGTCTTCAGAAGGAGGAGGGTACTTGTCCTATGATTATGAATGAAAGTGGAACCTTCAATGCAAGAACTGACTAAATTTAAAGGATAAATCACTGTCATTATAAATATTTTTAAAAGAAATCTCCCCAGTTGTTAATTATTGGTTTATTACATCACTGTTTGAATTTAAATTTTGGAATTATTTGTTTTTATGTCAGAGTATATAAACT
>OMLM01004271.1:4644-21092 GCA_900302695.1 Helostoma temminkii | reverse complement strand
ATTATAATAATTCACTGTAAAATGTTGGCCATATAGTTGAAAAAATTTTAATAGATTTTTTTCTTTGACTACCGTGCACCAAAAACGTAAAGTAGAAGCCTGAAATGTTGAATGAATTATTTTTTTGAAATCATTTGATCAGTGATGATTTATGATTTCCACCACAGTAGAACAAGCTCATTGTATAATGACTAGCTAGAAATTACAGTGGATTTAGCTAATGTTAATGTAGAAATATAAACCTCAATGTTATTAATCTCCTGATTTTCCATCAGTGTCTGTAGTCTGGTCTCCATCATATGAATCTCATCCTGAAGATGCTGGACTTCAGTTTGTTTGTCTTTAGACTAGAAAGAGAAAATAAACATTAAAAGGAGGGAAATATATTATTAATAAGGAATATTTGAATGTATGCACTTCAACTGCTACAGGGATGATCAGGTCTATAATTTCTGTAGTCTAATATGCTGACAACTTGGACCAATACAAATAGAAACCTCTTTGATTTTAGACGGTAACTCTGTGGTCTCTGTGATCTCCAACTGCTTCTTTAATATCTCCACTTCTTTTTCAACTTCAGTCATCATATTCTGATGTGTCTCCTTGGTGGAAGGCTGAAAAATGTATTAAAACAGACGACTGAATATAATTTCATGTATCCTGTAAAATCTCTCTACCACTGTACTGGTGTATGTTTTTTTTTTAATTTAATTATTAAAACAAATTGCTGCATTAATATAATGGACTTTGTTTTGTAATGCTTTGTACTTTAAACTATACATTAATCTGTTTATAAAAGGGCCACTTAATGTGTTAGCGTTTATCCCACCAGGACTTACCAAAGAAAAAAAGCCAGGTTTTGTGGTTTTGAGCTTTTCAAGCTGTGAGGAAGGAGGAAGAGATTTGTTTAAGTTTCTTCACATCTAGTGAATATAGTTTTTAGGCAACATGTTACTGATGTGTATCATGTCTAATTTGATCCATTCTGTCCTTCTGACAGCAGGAAGAATGAGACATTTGCAGAAGGATCAATATAAAGAAAGGAACCTCTTTGTTCTTGTTCTGCAGGTCATTCTTCAGAGTCTGCAGGTTGTTCTTTCTGCTCTGATTCTCTTCCTGCAGCTGCTGAAGCTCAGCTTGTTTCTTTTCAACCTGAAGGGCCGGAAGGAGATTCATGACGTGACAAAATTGTTCATTTATTAACATTTAAAACTTAAAACGTTTACATTGTATTTTGTCCATTGACTTGCACATTTGGCAACTGTAGTTATACACATGATAGATGACATTGGTAAAATATACTAAAGTGCAGATAAACCTCTTTCTTCTTGGTCTCCAGCTCCTCTTTCAACATCTTCAGTCTCTCCTCAGCATCCACGCTTAGCTGATTCTGCTCCTTCAGCTTTGAAGGTCTATGATTCTTTATCAGAAACATTTGAGAAATTAACAGAGACAAGATATGAAAGAAAAATTATGCTTACCTCTAGTCTGATTTTCAATTTAAATGCCATTAAATGTTTATATGTTCATGTAAAAGATATATAAAAAATAATTAGGAAGGATTTTAGAGACAAAGGGAAGACTAGATATAGGTATATAATTGACTTAAACACCTGATTTAAGTTTTTTCAAGTAAAAGTCTAACTGCAGTAAGCCTTTGATAAAGACATGCATGTCTTTACTGCAGGTAAAAACATTTTGGGGCAGTTTAATTCAGAGGGGTTCTATAAGACATGTTGGTGGTTTAGATGAATAAATTTTTGAAATTAACTCAGCAAGATCTGCAGGGAAAAACTAGTCAAAGTAAGACTGAGGACAAATCTAAAGCTGTCGTACATCCATTCATGTTTGAGTGTTACACAAGAAAATTCACGTGCAGAACTGTACTGAAGCATTGTACTGTATGCAGTACTGGTATTGACTAAAGAAGATTACTACAACAGAAACTGTAGCCGATTATTACCCACAGTCAGAGAGAGACTGGAGATGCTCCCCCCAAAAAATTTGGGTTACAGACTGGCATCAGCTGTGTTTTTCTTCATCTTTGTATTAATTAGCCAAGGCATTTAACTCAGTTCCTCCCGGTTGGAAATGGCTGCAGTCTACAATTAAAGCTTGCGCAGATGAACAACCACTAGACATAGCCACAATTATTCCCCCATGCCTTAGTGGGAATGCACTAGCAAACAGGTTGTCATAGCCCACAGTTGCAGCCAAGTGGTATTGAAAGATTTCCTAACTATGGCAAGCCAGCTGCTGCAATGGAACATTTCAGAATATTTGTTGCTGGTTTGGATCCCATCCTTCAAGCCAAATGCCATGAACATGGAGCCACTACAGTGGAGGCTGCTTTCACTGTTGCATGTAAGTGGGAATGAGTGCAGGAACGCTTAAAACTTGTCCCTCCACCAGTTTTTCCACAAGCACCTACACAACACATCACTTCTCTTGCATAAACACAAAGTGAAACACTCACTATGCAGCTATGGTATCGACACAATACAAAAACTTTCATGCAGACCTCACTGACTCACAGACCATCACTGATGTTGTTAAACAGCTCTCAGATGTTGTTTGTGCACTTGAACTAGAAGTTACTCAGCTTGTACAGCATCATAGCCAATCTGCCCCATGCTGACTTTCCCAGACTCAAATATGACCCTGCACTTGAACATAGACATTAGCGTGGAAGAGGCCGCTATATACAATGCCCTTCTTTGTCTCCTGTGTGTGGCACCTACTTGCCTTCAGCCAGCCATTTCAAATCCAGCAGGTCACACAATAATCATCTTAACCCCAGATACTCTCAAACTAACAGACACTTTACATTGTGAAGGTAACTAGCACGCTAATGCGGATGCCATGTCCAGATGATCAAACAGTTAAAATCTGAGCAAAGCTGTTCTCTGTGTCCTCTCTACTATCTCTTCTGGAGACAGTACAACCCCAGTTGGTAGTCACAGGAATGGCAACACTGCCCCAATTGTAACTGAAGTTTGTCACACATGTCAATGGACTTAGGAATGTTGCAGAAACAGCGAAGGCAGGATGACAAGGCTTGAAAACATCTAGATCACCAATGGGCTACTTGAAGACCATATGAAAAATTCTCCACTACAACCAATACAAACAGAGAGACCATTTCAGAAGATTGCTGCAGTTATCACTGAGCTTCCTGTCACCACACAAAGCAACAGGTATGTTCAAATAGTAGTCGACTATTTTACACGTTATGTTAACCTTTTTCGATTGAAGGACCAACATGCAACTATTGTGGCAAAGTGCCATTTTGAGGACTACATCAGACAACGTGGTTTGCCAGAGTTGATTCATATTGACCAAGGCCAGCAGTTTGAATCAGACCTCATTTAACATTTGTGTACTTTGCTTAGAATCAACAAACCATGCACATCTCCATATCATGCACAGTCAGATGGTATGGTGGAACACTGAACAGGACTCTGAAAGATTACCTTGCTAAGTATATATCACACACTAGAGGTGATTGGGATCTTTACTTGGCACAGACTGAGCTCACCTACAACTGAAGTGTTGATTCAAGCACTGGATTCTGCCCCCCTTCTTTCTTGTACATGGCAGAGAACCAAATTTGCCACTTGATGCCATGTTGAACTATATCCTCCTTATTCTGTGGACCTTCCTCCACGCCAGGCTCACCAACAGTCTAAGCGGTACATTTGTACAACACAGAACACTGCTGCAAACAAACAGCATCAAAAGACTCAATATGACAAGAAAGTAGTGTTTCACCTTCACCAGCTAGGTGACCTTTTTCTACTGCATGACCCAGCACGAAAGATGAATAAGCTTGCACCCAGATGGAAAGGACCAATCATGGTTCGACATCAATTGAACAAGAATGGACATCCCAGTGTTACCTATGAAATCACAGATCTTCGGAGCAGCTGTTCATGGACTTGGATTGTTCACCATAACAGACTAAATGAATTGAATGGTATTCATATTGCTGCTTTATTTCTCAGTAATGACCTTGTAAAAGGTTTCTTTTCCTTTTTTTAAAGTGGGTTATTAAAATGAGAACATTTCTACCTGCAGGAAGAGAAGACTGTAACCTTTGTTACTGTACACGTTATTTTGATCAAATTTATTGTATTGAACTATGTTGTTTACTATGTTTTGCATAGTTCACTCTGTTAATGTTCAGATTTATTAACTTTACATTTACAGCATTGTGTTGCACCAGAAGAAGTGATATTTTTTTATAATCATAATTATTTCACTTATCAGTTACAGCACTTTATGGTTTTATTTATATCCACATGTAACATTGAAGTTGCTTAGGATGTTCCTTAGATTAAGAATAACATTGGTTCCTACTTGGCCTGGTTTACACAGTAGACAAATTAGAGTATAAAGCAAAAAGATTAACATGTGTGCAGTGTGCAGAAGTTTTAATGTCTTTTTTTACTTTGATGCCACATGCAGGAATGGCAGGCACAACCTTGTGCTGCACTCAGTAGAGCACCAACGTGACATGCTGCACCGACCATGTTCTATATGAAAACACCAATACACCTGACTTATATTTTAGGTTTTATTTTATTTTACTATTTTTTATAGTTGGTGTATATTTTGTTATTCTGTGGTTGTTTTGAAATGCTTTAAAAATAAAGTTGGATTGGATAAAAAGAACAAGACAAAGCTGCATCTGAACAAACACCAAGATGTTTTAAACAACATCCACTGGGCAGAGAAGACCAAAGTGGAGCTGTTTGACCTTAATGGCCAGTGCCATATTAGGTGAAGACCAAACACAGCATTTCAACAGAAACATCTCATACCAACTGCCAACTGTAGTGTAGGGGTGATGATTTGAGATTCTTAAGCAGCCACAAGACCTGGGCACCTTGGATTCATTGAGTTGACCATGAACTCCTCTATACCAGATTGGTCGAAATTGGGTCATGCAACAGCACAATGATACAAACCACAACAGTAAATCTACATCAGAATGGCTCAAAAATAAATTAATCAACTTTTTTGAATGGCTTGGTCAAAGTCCAGACTTTAACCTGATGGAAATTCTGTGTCAAGGCCTTAAGAAAACTGTGGATAAGTAAATGGCCGAAAACGTGAAGCAATGATGTAAAGAAGTATACACCAAAATTCCCCAACAACAATGTGTGAGACTGATTACGTCATAAAGGAAAAACGTCATGATAAAAATTGCTATATTTTGTTGTTTGTCTTTGATTGTCTATGTTTTATAGTAAGATCTGCTGCGATCAGATGACTTGTATTCTGTTTTCACACAAAAATATATAAAATTATAAGATAATATAATGGCTACTAATTTTTGTACATCATTGTAACTTTGTTTAGTCTAGCATCCATTAATGAGGTCTAATGGATGATGCTGCTATTCCTCTACCTCAGTCTGTGTTTCTAGAAACATGACAATTAATGTCACTATTAATGTCAAGTACTGCACATTTTTGATTTATGTGTTCTCGTTGTTACTTTGTTGTAATGGACTTTTCTGGGAGTGGTTCTTTTCATTTCTTTCCTTTCTTTGATGAGAGAGCAGCTGTAATAGGCAAAACAATTTCCCTCTGGGATTAATAAAGTTTTTTGAATCTTAATATGACCTGGGTGTGTTGACTCATTCAGACTGACACACTGACCTAGTTGCCACCCAGTAAGACAATAAATCTATTTGATAATCATTTAAGTAATTTTCATGTAAGTAATTCAACAGGAATTAAGACAAAAGAGATATGTAATGGTCCATATTTGTTTTGGGCTATATGAAAAATTATTTATATTTTTACTCTAAGTTTTTAAGTGGTCAGAGAGCAGACAGTGTTTGTATGGATTTAAATGTTTATCTCCATTTTAATTTGAGGTTAGACATCTTTTTGTCCTAATGTAAATAACATCTCTGTATTTCATCTTTTTGCATCTGTGTGTATCTGCAGCTTCTCCACTCCACGCTTCTCTTTTTTTTTTTTTTTTTTTTTTTTTTTTTTTTTTTGTTTGTTATTTTGTTCCTCAAAACAAATTGCTGATTCTTTACTTACAGGTTTGGTTTTAGTTTTCCTATTTCCATCCTTCAAAACCTCCAAATGCACTGTTTCATCAGTCATGAGCTGCTCTTTCTCAAGTTCCTCTTCAGTGAAAATCTGGTCTTCTGTTTTCTTAACTTTAGAGTTCTTTATCGCTCCATTATCGCTTTCATTCCACTGACATCTCATGGACTCTGTGTAAAAATTAAATGCAGCTAGTTACATTTTAAGAAGGTATCACAGCATGTGCCAATTACCAAATACCAATACCAAATTTTTCCCAAAGCCATAAGTTATAAAATAAACATAATGTAAAAAAATACAATTCAGTCCCATTACATTTGGTCAAAGCAGTGCAATTAATTTGTGACTTACTGATTGTATTTCTCATCTTCCATAATAACAAGGCAAATAAAAGAATGATCATGAAGCAAACAGCTGAAATAACAGCCAAACCAACTGTGACAGCAGAATAACTGAACTGGATGTTAAAGAAATCATCTGAAATGAGAAAACAGAATATCATGGAGAAATGTGCATAAATTCAGACATAATCTAATCTAACACAGAACAATTATTATGTTATACAAATTAAAACTCATATTTACATATTTATACCTGGAACATATATGTGTGTCTCTCTGGTCTGGTTGATGTTCCTCTGTTGGACTCTACAGGTGATGTTGTTGCTGTGTCTCTTCTCCACAGTCACTCTGCTGCTGACAGTATAGAGGTCATCAGGACCTCTGACTGTCTCTGTAGGTCCAGCAGAGAGGAGGTTTCCCTCACTGTCCAGCCACAACACCTCAGGCTCTGGATACCAGCCTTTAGACTCACACTGTAACACTACTCCACTGGTGGCTTTATCAATCCCTGCTAAAGTTAAGATTGGAGAGGAAATTGCATCTGATGCTGAGAAAAAGAAAGAAAAAAGTGCTGTAAGTGGAAGTGAAAAATTATATGTGTCAACTTAGTGACATACTATTAAATGAAAAAGTTAGCTAAGCCTTGAATTTTGGGTGTTTACATGAAATTTGTGTCTGAATGATGCTATTTTTGGTATTGTAAACTTTAGCTTTTAATGTTTAGGCTACAGTATGTTAATCCATCTAAAGTCCTTTCTGCCAGCTAAACAGGCACCATAAACATACAGGTTTTATGTCTGCACTTACCAATGATTAGTTGAACAAATGTTTGCTTTTCAATTGCTGGAATAAAACATTTGTATATTCCATGATCAGAGAGTGTTACTTTGGACAGTTGCAGTGAAATGTTTCCCTTCTTCAGCTCATTTACAAAAAGTGACGTCCTTCCCTCAAAGGATTTGTGCTTTTTATCCACAAGCTCCTGACCAGCACGCCACACATAGACAAATCTGGGGTCCAAGTCAGGTCTCGTCCACTCCAGAGTCATGTCAGCAGCATCTTTTGCAGGTTCCAGATAACATGGCAAAATGATGTCATGGCCAAGTGTTGCCACTATTGGCTGAGATGAACCAATCAACTCAATCTGACCTGGAAAACCAAATGTATGTTTTAAATGTTTTATGTGACTTTGCTGTGCAGTATATATCTCAAAGGTTCTGTTTAGCGAGAACCTTTACGGACATGTGTAGTATATAATATGACAACACAATAACACAAAGTCAATAGTAACATAGTATTTCCAACATCTTATCTATAATATTTTAACGGTTTGCTGATCCTATTGTTTTATCACACCTTTTTTGATGTTTTACAATCATGTGCACTAAATATAATGGCTTAGTGTTCATGTTGGTAAAGCAGCAGAATTCATAATCATCCATAATCCCAGTAATGCCTGGAGAAAACCCACGCAAACACAGGGAGAGCATGCAGACTCCACACAGAAAGACATTGGACCCGGCCCAGGAATCGAACCAAGGACCCACTTGCTGTGAGGCAACAAAGCTCAAAAGTTTTGAGCATAGTGAGGTAACAGTGCTCATCACTAGACCACCATGCCACCCAGCCATAGTCATGAGAACACTAATATAATTTAGCCAGCTTTGTCAATACTTAGATATATAATCAAGGATTTGTGATAGCTCTCATAGTCCCCTCATGGTAGAGACACAATGTTGACCTTTTAAGGTTATACTGTGACTCACCTCTACAAACATTTGTCAGGCAAAGATGAAAAACCAAAACTCTGATGATACTGAGACAGCATATAAGAGGTTTTTGGTCTGAATGGAGAAACATCATGGAGCCCTGAGAAAAAAAACAGTGGGAAGTTACAGTAGATAAAGTAAATCATATTTAGTTTAATCAAATTACTACTTTGATTTAATCAAACTCTACACACATCGGAACCGTCCTGCTTTTTTTCATTCTTATATCTGTGTCAACAACTCTTTAGTCTCTACAAGTCTCTACACTTTCACTTTTCACCCTTGTTCATCAACCCAAAATACATTAAAGATTCACTGAATCTAAATAGAACCAGAGTGGCATTACAACCATCAAATATCCTATTAAACTAACACATATTTTAAAGTTGATGAAACATGAGACACTGCCATTAATATTGACCTTATCTTGAAATGTATGTTGCGTCCAGCTTCAGTTATCCCAGTGACCCAAAAACTCAGCTTAGTTATAGACTGAATACACAGAAATGCTCTAATCTAAACTGGAGACAGACCACAACTGCTGGCCCACATCCATCCAAACGTTTTAAACATATTTTAAATAAAATTTTATAAAACAGCAACATACCTGATAAATGTTGGGTCTTGTGAGCTTGACTGGCTGACGTCTGAGTTATGTTAATCATTGACTTGCAGAAATGACTTCAACATTTCTGTAAATCATTGATTTATGGAAATGTTTTTATTACCTGCCCCCTACGATTAGTTCCAAAATCTAATAATGCTCATTAATTTCTCAGACTTGTGGTCTACAATTATTATTATTAAACACACTGATACACAGATATTGAGGGGAAGCAGAAGAATTCCTTCATATAAACACATAATTACATTTCAAATGTAATTACATTTAAAAAAGTATTATATAACAATATAATATAATAACAATAACTCAACCTCAAACCTCAATTCAGACTCACTGATTTGATCACTGTTTTCAGTTACTAAGCTTAGTATTAACTTGAGTGTATGTGTTTATGAACTGTTGAACTTGGGACCCAGTCACCAAGTAAAAGGTTGTAAAATGATACACTGCAATCAAGTCTTAGTTACTCATAAAAACAAAAAAAACACTGGAGTTAATGAAGACAGATGTCAGGCCTGCTGCTTTACTGCAGAGGGCAGTTTAGGGATTTTCACTCATCTAGAGAACATGGATGTCATCCCATTCACTTTATTTTTGTAACCCTCTCAGAGTCTGAAACTCATCAAATTTGACCACCTCAGATAAACATTGGCCCTATGACAACTGATGCATTTTGAATATATAGTAGGTTAAGGAAAGAGTGCTTTTGGTCAGTCTGCATTCTCTGTTAAAGCTGCGAAGGAGTGTCACTCTATAGCAACTTAGTAGCTGATAACTAGCTGACTCCTGCTTCTGAGAAAGAGAAGGATGCTTTTGTGAGCTATCCAGTAAAAAACTAGATAAAACATGTTAAAATAGTTACGGCTTCAGACTTTGAACTACAGAAGAGAGGTTTAGGTCACAGACAGCTGGAATTAGTCAAACTTTGAATTGCAATGTTAAAGTTAATCTAGCAGTGACGTACGCCACTAGGAGGACCTGGCCCCCAAACACCAAGCAAATCCTCTTTCCTCCGGTCCTGAGAGGATATGAGTAACAAAAAATCATTCTCTGTTCATCCAGTAATACAACGGTCAGCACTAGTTTGCAAGGCGCTGCTGCAGAGCACAAACAATGATTGACAGCCAGCATCAGAGGTTGTGGTGGACCATATGACTGACACTCCCTAACACCTAACATAACGACAAGGCTTCTGAATGGATAATTTATTACATTACAGCCATTTGGCAGATGCCATTTTTATCCAAGGCAGCTTACAAGCAATGGACAACTAGGGGGAATTAAACCACTAACCTTGTGGTTGGCAGACGACTGCACTGCCAACTGAGCTACATGCTCAATCATTCAGTTTACAGAAAACAGGAAAATGCAAAAAAGAACAAATGCACTACAGCCTACACTGAAAAGTCATATAAATGTACGAAACTGA
Organism: Helostoma temminkii; assembly: GCA_900302695.1. NCBI lineage: Eukaryota > Metazoa > Chordata > Actinopteri > Anabantiformes > Helostomatidae > Helostoma > Helostoma temminkii. The sequence continues at coordinate 10,857 of OMLM01004271.1, read as the reverse complement.
CCAGGAAGTGGATTTTACGTAATATAACTTTAAATAAATGGTTAGTTAGCCCACAGCTCTGTCAAGACTAAATATCTATCACAACTTGCTGTCCTCAGTATGTCTTTGCTGGGTGCTACTGCTTAATAGCCACATATAAAAAGTAAAAGCGTTTAAATATAGCTCTAGGTTAAAGCCACAGTGAGTCTGACCTGAACTTTTCAACAGCAGACGTGTGCCTCACAGGAACAGGAAGTCTCCCCTACATCAAACTTGAGCTTTATTTTAATCTGGTGCTCAGACAGCTTCAAGGCAACATGGAGGTTACAGCTCTTGTCTGCACACGGTGTGAGTATTAGTTTTATGCATTTTTTATATAAATGCATTTTTGTCTGACACTGTTTTATTTTTCCAGTGAGGGTTCTAATAGTTCTACTGAGTGTGCACGTTCAGTCCATAAAACATGGTGAGTAACAAATATCACTTCCTAAAAAATACCATGTTAATTATTATTTTATCATACATGCATCTTAATCAAATATTGCATTTTGGGAAGTTTCAAATTCTTCGCTGTGTATGGTAAATAGGGAACTGTACAAACCTGTTCATGCCCATGTAAAAAGACCAGTGTTAGTTTTCTATTACTTTACCAGAGATAACTTTTTTGGTTCCCTGTAGGATTAAATTTTTAACTGTCTCTGTTCCTCTTTTTCAGATTTTCACATCATTACAAACAAACTGCAGTTGTTTGAATATGAGTCTGTTTCTTTTCACTGTGAAGGTCTTAATGGCTCCACTCAGTTTATTGGAGTCAGGAATAATAAAGAATTTATTCCAAAATGTGGCATATTAGCGATGACCTGCACCATTGAAGAGGCCTATGACACAGATAGTGGAGAATATTGGTGTGAAACTGAAAGAGGGAAAAGTAACACTGTCAATATCACCGTCACTGGTATGTTTACAGTACTGTGTATGTTTTAAACACTACCTGAACTGAAAGGCTTTTCACAGTTAGTCTTGGATTAATTAAGTATAGACAGTAAATTGTTATTATGTTTTTATTTTTTAATTAATTATTGTTTTAATGATTGTTTTAATGATTTGTTTGGTTTTACTTATATGGTTTTTGGAACTGGAATGAATCTCTAATATGCCCCTATTGAAATATTACATCCTTTTCCAGCTGAAAGATATAAACACATATGCAGTCAACCATTCACTATTCTAATATATCCATGCGTATCATAGACAGCTTAGTTTTAACATTTAGTGTTTCCTAATGTCATTTAGGGCCATAAAGTTTCTAGTTTTGTATTAATGTTTTGCTTGTATACATGGGAAAATCTAAGGAAAAATCTTCAAATATGATGAAAATAGTGGAGATGCATGTCAACCCACCCCTAGAAAACCATTTACAATATTGTGTTTACAATATATGTTTATTGCTATGCAGATGATACTTCAATTTAATATTTTTTTTTTATTCTGCAGGTCATTCATTAATAACATCATTGTAGATTATATTATAGTTTTTGTTTCACGCCTAGCTAAATCTGTGATCCTGGAGAGTCCTCCCGTTCCTGTGATGGTGGGAGAAAATGTGACTCTGCGCTGCAGAAGCAAGATGTCCACCAACCAAACAACTGTTTTCTACAGAGATGACGTCCCAGTGCAGAGCAGTTCTGCAGAAGAGATGATAATTTACAGTGTTTCCAAGTCCCACGAAGGCCTCTACAAATGCGACATCTCTAGTGTGGGAACATCACCAGGAAGCTGGATGGTTGTGAGAGGTGAGACATAACTGTTTTAAACAAAAGTGAAATAATGAAAAAAAAAAAATTGACATATTGATGCTTATCAGAAATCAACTTATAACCATGTGTTTGCATTTACAGTATATGATATAAGCATCCACAGATAGATTCACCTATAGGTGAACTGACATCTGACAAATATTAATAGTGGTTGACCATTTAAAAATGTTAATGTCACACATAACAGTGATTCTATCACCTCTCCAGTCTCTCCCACCTCTGATGAGTCTCCTACTCTCCTCATATCGGCTGTTGTCATTGTAAAGGGGATCTTGATGCTGCTGGTGCTGGGATTTCTTCATTTTAGGAAACACAGAGGTACAGAAAAGCACTTTCCCCAATATGTACATCAAATGCAAATAGCACTCAAAAGCAATATTTTTGTGATAAACTCCAATACATGACTTACAAGAAAGGTCTTCTCTTTCTCAGACTCTGAGTTTCAACTTAGGTCAAAAATGTTCATGTGGTACTTTTTGTTGGTCTATATTTTGCTTCATTAATAACATCCCAACAACAACAACCACTACAAATTAAAACCAAATAATTGTGACTTAGTTGAGTATACCTCATTAACCTTAATTTAAATGTAGTCTGTACTTTTTCACTAAAACCGTTTCATATGTGATATATTTTGTAATAGTTCAGGAAAGGACAGGAAGCTGACTAAAGTGCTTTTTCTTTGTGAGTGAGAGAAACTGAACTGATAAAAAGAGGTGCAAGTGTCAGTTGAGGTTTGCTACCAGACAAGGGTTGCTGCACAGCAGAACAGATATCTGTCTTCTTTTAGCATCTTCTCATTGTGTCACACATGGTGCTTTGTTTCAGCCACTGCAACAATTGTGATAATTTGAGCTTCTGTCTTGAGACAAACCAGAGCAAAAACCCACAAAAAGCTATTGAGTCCTGTAGTCTGTCAGTATCAATATTTATTTTTAGCTTCTTTAAAGTTCACATCTATCTCTCTCTTGCAGATCATATCTCCCCTGCAGATGAGAATAAAGCCTCATACCAAACTGTTTACGCCATTGCAACCACAAGTAAGTCATCATAAGCTCTATGACACATCACATAAAGTTAATTAATAATATTATTTTTTCGTAGAAGTAGTAGAATCTTCAACATTTCACTTATTTTCTTATGAGAAAGTTAAATAATGCTTAAACATAACAACTACATCTTTAGCTGCTACATGCAACACACACCTAAAAGTCCAGATATGAATTTGATCTGTGCACCACATCACTACTGCTACTGTAACTCCTATGTCAGTAATTATCATGTGCATTTAAAAAATTATGAATGCATAAAAACCCCACTAATTTTTGTCTAAATCCTTTTTAACTTTTCACAATGCTTCAAGGTTCAGTATGCCTCATAGTAAAAGTGTTGGAGAGAACAAAAAAGTGTAGGATTGTCACAATCTATGCAGTTTTAATTTAAGTTTTCTCCCTGCCCGCTATCTTCTCTACACCACCTGACCACACCCCCTCAGTTTGAACTCACACTTACACTCACACGTACATACATTCTGGATTTGGCAACACTCATACACAAACATATACATTCACACGTATACACACATACAATGTCTGGTCCCTCTGGCAGTCACCTGTCCGGCTTCCCAAGTATTATCGAGCTCCACAACGACCCTGAATCCCACAGCTGAGAGAGAGCTTTTTTGAACATGTATACATTCAATCCAGAAAAACAGATCAATACAATATTCATAGTAATACTAACAGAGATACAGCCCATTAAAGACAAAGAAAATCCTTAGTAAGCAGTCAACTTTTCTGTTTTACAGGAAAGCAGAGATACAGGAAAACAAGAGGGGCTGATTCTTTGCGCTACTGTGCAAAGAAGTGACTGCAATAACTGAGGCCTGGGAGCTTGAAGGTCCTGCGCAGTATCTTAGCTGTTCCTAGGACTGTGCTCCTCTGAACAGAGATCACAGATGTTGTTCCTGGAATCTGCTGGAGCTACTCTACCTGTTTGGGGGTCACAGCCCCAAATGTTCTGATTAGCACCGGGACCACTGTTGCCTTCACTATACACGTTTTATAGCTTTTCTCTCAGCCCTTGATATTTTTCAAGCTACTCATGGTCCTTCTTCCTGATATTGCCATCACTTGGGATTGCTACATATATCCATCAGCTACAACTTCCTTCCTCTAGTCTTTCACTGCTATGTGCTGCTTGGTTAACCATCATCAGTTTGCAGTCTGTATCTGGAAGTCCCACAGGATCTTAGCTCATTTATTCCCCACCATGTTAGTGGGGGCGTAGCACATTTTGACTTAGTACTTGGCACAGATGGTCCTGTACACTATGACTTCCACTTGGTTATAGCATTTCATGCAACTTACTTCCTGCTGCAATGTGTTGGACTGTCTCAGGGGCTCTCTTTGCACACTTTGCGCCAGGGGTTCTGCCTGGTGTAGCAGACCCCAGCCGCTACTGATTTTGTACTCAGAGCTTGTTCCTGTGCTGCCATTGGTGCCTCCACATTGTGTTTCAGTCCAGCTTCTTCTTCTTGCTGCCAGTGATACATACCATGCAGGGTTTTTTCCTTCCATGACGGTTCCGGTTTCTGCTGCCTGAGGTATTTACTAAATACACCATTAGCATTAGTTGGGGCCATCTTCCTGATCTTCATCCTGGATAGTGGCTGTGGCACTCACTAGTTGTCAGCCTCAATCCTTCTGCTTAGTGTACAGTCTCAGTCTCGGGGTGCAGGATTATGGATGAAACCCACCATGCGTTGTAAGGAATTTTCTTGTCTTGACATCATTGGCTTCTATCTCCTCCTTAATGCCATCAGGGTATCTGATGACTCGCAGGGCATAGGTGTTGATTTAGCAGATTTTGTTCTTCCTATGCAGCTGCTCCTTACTCTCTGCAGATATTTGGTGGTTGCTGCTTCCCTTGTGGCTTCTTCATTGTTCCCATTTGCCTTTCAGATTCCAAGGTACTTAAAGCCGTTCTGAACATCTACCAAGGTGTCCTGGTAGTACAGTCTCCTCTGTTCTAACCACCTTCCCTCTATTTATTATCATGCAACTATACTTATCCAGTCCAAATAACATTACAATGACATTGATGTAGATCCTAGTGGTGTGGATGGATGGTAACTTGTACAATGTACAAGTGATAAAATTTAAAGTTTAAATAGAAATTAGTTTGTAGTTATTTATTGATCAGTTTATTAAATAAGGTCATCAGGAAAGTGATCCATGTGCATCTGCATATGTAAAAAAATATTTCTTAGACACAGGGTTTTGTTCTTTAGTCTTACATAATTTCACTAATGTCAACAATAGTCTTTATTTACAGTGTATTCAGACCATCAGGTTCTGTAATGTACAAACTGAAAACATCATTCTTTGCTTATTATGTAAATAAAAAACAAAACAAACAAAAAACAAATATAAAGTTGCCTCATATTTATTGGTGTTTTATCTGCATCAGTCCCTCACTTTTCTGCTTTTGATCGGGACCACAGACATCCTCAGAAAGATGTGGATTGATGTGGAGGTTTTGTTTTTACCTTTTTCCTCCAAATGTATTACTTTCTCTTTGTCCTTCATCAGCTGCTCTTTAATAATAATTGTTTTTCTTTAATAATTGTTCTGCAGCTGCAGAAGTCAAAGTGAAGATTTTGAGAGTCTGCTGTTTGACTTAAGAGAGGAGAATGAACAGTTTCAAAAAAGAAACAAACCACAGATTACATACATGATATACAAATGACACGATGTATGGGAATCTTATTGTCTTTAAGCGTGTTACTCTTATTATTGTTCAGACATCAGAAATAACAATTATTAGTGGCCTCCTCTATCCTACCTCTCATCCTATTCTTTCAATCACTACATGTTCCTCACACTGGTGATCAAATCCATAGAACTTGTTCATCTCAAACAAGACCAGTTTCATCAGAGGTTAAGAGTGAATTTCTTAGTTTAAACCTCCAAATAGACTTCATCATGTCCAATCAACCATGCAGGACAGGGCGTTAAGTCACTAGTTAATTAGATGACTAGTTGTGCTGTCAATTATTTAATCAACAAAATTAATCATAAGACAATCACTGAGTACAGGGACCACCCTTGAGGGGCAAACAGGTAGAGCAGGTGTCAGGATAAACAAATAGTTATTCAGGTTATTGTCAAACAAGTAACAGAGGCTTAAAACAATCCAGGTAAAGTCCAGAAAAGACGTCAGAGACAGGCAACTATAAACAAGATATGTTATCATACCCAGCAGTCAGGTTAAATACAGACAGGGTCAGTAACAGGAGATCAGGTAGGAGGATTTACAATAGAGGTAAGTTCACCGACAATCTGGCAGAGAACTGATGGGACGGACCTGCTCATAAAGAGAGTTAAACAGGTGGATATGGTTAAGTTGATTACAG
>OMLM01004268.1:27894-59076 GCA_900302695.1 Helostoma temminkii | reverse complement strand
CAGGCATTTTCATATAGGAAGGAATGCAAAGACAGAGTATAAACACTTGACACACTGTATGTAATAATATATATGTAACCTTTGTTGATGCAGCTGGCAATAAAAGGAGCTTAAAAAAGAAGGGGTTATAAATATGATAAAGCGCATTTTGGGGTTTGTTGAGGTTTGTGTGAGGGCAAAACTCGTGGCAATAGGTTTCAGTTGCTGTGCACAAACTGAGGAGTTGCATAGGCAAGAAAACAAGTGGTTCCTGATCACTCAGTTTTCACCATTTAAAATCATAAGGAGGAACCAAACTAATAAATACAACGTAAAAAGTAAAGACAGTGTGTTCATATCCAAAAGGATATTACAGATTGCTTTAACTTCCTTGAAGAAAAGATAATATATTTTTCTCCATTATCAAAGAAGCAAGAGTCAGTTCAGCAGCAGCTGACTTGCAGAGCATGATGGAATGGTAAGTTTGTAGATTTCATATGCACACGTATGTCCAGGAAGCTGAGGGTGGGCACAGCTGCTGTGTGTTGACTCTACAGTTCAGTGTCCTGGTACTGGTTTGAGTTGGTGGCGTAGTACCCCGGTGCTGCTCCCTCCTCCATCACCTCTTCGCTAGGGTAGAAAGGACGTACCTCCTTGGAGGACAGCGGATTCTGGAGTTCGGGATGGGAGCTGGATCTGGAAGGACACAAAACACAAGCTCTGTTGAGCCCTGCTCCACTGGTATTTAACACCCATGCTAGTTGAGTCTTACCACCAGAATTCATCATCAACCACAGTAAGTGATTATTCTTCATCTGCCTTATAAGCCTTAATGAGTTAATGAAGCTGGGATCTCCACTGTAATGTTGCCTTCAAGCCAATAGAAAAATGGATGGTTTGACTTAACAAACTGCTTGTGCAAGAAGACGTTGCAAGAGAAGCAAGGAGACTCTTGAGCATGGCTGCGGTGTGCAGCAGAGGGAGCAGGCAGAGCTAACTGCTTAACATTGGAGTAAGATTGGATCAGGCTACACATAACACACCTACCAAAAATGAGCTGTCCATGTTATTTAGCTTCCCTCATCCAACTGCTTATTTTTCTTAGTAATCGGTTGTGATTCCCCAGTTTGGCCTCCAATGCAGCTTTACATCTGATGTCTTTGCTTGAGTCTGAATCGTGTCATAAGTTATGTTTACACCAATGTAGGTGTAGTAGTGTCTACTGGAGGGATCAAGCCTTGTCCCCAATACCTGAAGCTGCATGTCCCCTTTTATGGCACCATTTTCACTACCTCTCTTTTTTGTTTTTAAAGAAGGTCACGCACTGGTGCTATTATACCTTTTATACAGGATGTGTTGGCAATCTGTTGGTTATTACTCCTGGTAACTGCACTTGTTAGTGAATTCCAAAAAATGCCTGAGAAACAGTGTAATGGCAGTAGTGAGCCTACCCAATGGGCTGTGGACGAGCATGATCCAGCTTGGCTGTCTTCACAGGCACAGCATAGATGTCTGGGTGCTTCTGGGCAATTTCCAACTGGAAACACAGATGAGATAAGTTTTTTATTTAAATAACAGAGAAACTTCACAGATTAGTTTGACTGTGGGTAGCCCATTTACATGAATCTGCTTTCTATATTAAAATATCACTCTGCTTCTAAATGAAATATTCCTCCAGGTGACATCATCTGGTGGTACTGTATATAGCTGCTCAATCACAATTCCAGTGTTATGGAGTTATGAATAACTTAACTGGTCTGCACTTTGTTCTGTGTGTGTTGAGCCATTTGTTAAGGTTTGAAAGAGGAGGATATTGTTTAATCGCCACACTAATCAGATTTTTTTTATTTATGCAGCTAAGGTGAACAACAATAAAGAATCATTGTTCCTTGACCAATGTAAATGTGAGTACACTTTCTGATTCTACAGATGACCAATGGAAACACTGAACTGTACCCACCCTGGCATTCTGTGCCTCCTGCAGTTCACGTATCCTTTGGGCTCGGGCAAAATGATCCATCTTCTCAAAGGCCTTGATCTTCCCCAAGAAAGATCTCTTGGCTGGATCCTCCACAGAGCCGTCATCTGCTGCACTGGGCAGCGTTGCGCCGGGCAGAGCCGCAGGTAAGCGAACCACAGACTCTGCCGTGCTCCCACAGCCACTGGGCTTTGGCAGTGCGGGGGGTTGGAGAGCTCCCAGGGGCCGCGGTTTGCCAAAGGAGTTGAGGTGGAGAGCTGGAGGTGTGGGTGGTGGCGGCGGACCACAAGAGGCAGCTGAACGGGAGATAGGTGGTGGAGGGTCGTTGTTGCTGCTGGCAGGGCTGCTGCTGGATGGAGAGTCGTAACTTCGGCTGGAACTTGGGGGTGGAGGGTGGTGTTGACGGGGATGATGGCGTGGGTTGATGGAGCCTGATAAGAGGACCGGATCGTCCCTCAGAGACAGTTTGACCTGACAAGCAGAGAGACGCTTTAGATTTACAGCAGATACTTACAGTATGTGGTACTCACAGTACTCTTAACGACAATCAAAACACACAGTAACACAAACTGTTCTGCCCAAATAGCTGCCACTCTCAGCAAACAATTCCAGTGTCTAATCTTTACCACTAAACAGAAACTCCAGTGTGTTTACACAAACCACACAGCACGGGGTCCTACTGCAAACTATAATCTGCTTCTGATGTGTGAACAGTGTTTCCAGAGGTGCTGCAGGTGGATTGTTACAGTACAGTTATACCTCACCTTGCTGTCTGTTAAGAAGACAGGTGGAGGGCTGCACCTGTTGAGGACTTCTCGGCTGCTGATTTTCCTCATGCGACTCCTGATGTCTGGACTGTATCTGCGCAAGATCTACACACAGACACACAGATCTCAAACTGTCAAATACACAGGTCAGAAATATCCATGACCACAATAAGGAATATTAGTTATATTTAAGTGTTTGTGCTGATAAACCTGAGTTCTGAAAGCAATATTTGTCTTAGCAGGTTGACTGATTTTAAGTTTGGGATTCATCAAATAATAAAAAGTGACACTATTGTAATTGCACAAGTGTATCTGTGTGTGCTGTAATTTAGTTTATTGTATTTATGTACAGAATAACTGTCAATGCTCAAATAAACACTTGCCTGGTGCATTGTAATTTACTGTGTACTTTCTTTGAAAAGCAGCTACTGACAATTTGTTCTGTCATGGCAGCTTTGCAGCTGTAATCTCCTGCCTGCACTGCAGATGGCAGCACCATCCACTAAGTGAGGGGAGGAAGTCTGACCATATGGATGTGTGTGTGGAGAGTATACAACTGATATTGTTGAAAGTTGTGATCTGACTTTGAAAAAGAGGCAGGAACTGTTTGAAAGAAATAAAACGGTAAAAAAAAAGTGTATTTACAGTGAGTATTCATCTTGAATCCCTAAACACCACAAGCATGAGTGTAGTTGTAGACTTCATACAGAAAGCTACAAAACCAAAAGACCAGTTCTCACTGCCCACATCTGGTGGTTTATAAAATAAATGAACTGTGTTGCTGCTACTGCATCTTCTAAAACTCTTCCTATGCAGAAATAAAGTGAAACATAGAGAAGCAGTGGTTCGACTCCACTGCACTGAGCTCAGCACATTACAGCACAGTAAAGAATTTTTATTCTTTATTTTAGCAGATACAGACCCTATATCCACACTGTATGCCTGGATGGGCCACTATGCCTATCATTAGGACTGGCTCTCTGATAATAATAGTTTTTATTAGTTCCATTTGTAAATTATGTTCAGTAACTTAATAATTTCCCATTCATATCATTCATCATACAGCAAATTTCAGATTTTCATGGATCATAAGGACAGACTGTGTTGTTTAATGTTCTGATGAGTTTTGCCAAACTGTACCTTTATCAACCTTCTAAATGAGTCACTTTAAGTGGAGATCTTCAAATCAAAGTTAGAGTTTTTAGCACTATTTGCTTGAACTCAGTCTGATGAAGCCTCATATTAGTTTTATATATATTTATACATTTTTACAGAACTGGACGGAGGATTTTCCATACAGGCCACCTCTTAATGGTTTCTGACTACGATAAAATGAACCGATATAAATACAGAACCAGCTGTGTAGAAGCTTGTGTGTGCGGGTTTGACTCTGACCTCCTCAGCTGTGACAGGTTCAGAGGAGCGGCTGATGGCAGAAATGTGCATCATCTCCGCGTCGGGCTCGTTGTCAGTGTATGTCCCTCCCTCATCGGCGGTATCGTCCAGGTCGGAGGTCAGCCGGCTGTCCATGCTGAGGTAGTCGGCAGACATGGCGGACAAGAAGGACAGGCGCTCCACGTCCTGACAGTCCAGATCACTCTCTACTCCCTCCAGCTAGAAGAGACACATGATGGATCTTGGGTGTACAGGAAGGAAGGATGGACAGACGGATAGTACGAGAACAAGAGAGAAGAAAGAAAGACAAACAGAGCCGAGCTGTAGAGCACTACTGGCAGGAAGTAGGAAGATACACAGTGAGCATGCTCAGAGCGTACATGACAGTGGCTGCTATGAAGAGAGAACGTCAGGTTGGGCACTATCAAGTAATCAGACTAAACGAAACATACTCTTTTATCCAACCACAGATATACAATCATGTGTGTGTGTGCTCATGTAGATGATCATATGCTGTAAAGTGCAAATGGATGACATTGTAGTTACAGCTTTATATCATACTGTAGCAGTGTGAAATGCTTTTTGGTGATTGGCTGAATGTGGTGCATCACACTGAGGCAATCTCACTGATGATGCAGCAGCTTCATCACTGTTCTAAATGTAGCAGCGCTCCCTGAAGGCTGCAGGCGTCAGCTGCTTCTGGAGTAGTAGAGGAACAGCTGATAAACACAGTGCTATGCTCGTGCCATAGCTTTACACTAAGCAGGAGTATAGCTGTGAAATATTACTCTAGACTAGAAGTAACTGAAACTAATGACCATAAAAGCAGATTGAAGTTAGTTAAACGTATAACACTTGTATGTGTGTGCTTACCTTGCCGTCAGAAACCCAGACAGGCTGCATCTGCTGCTCTCTGATGGAGTCTTTGACGCTGCCGTACCAGGCGTCGTTGGCTGCGTTCAGGTCGACGATGGCTGGATGAGAGAACCACTCAAACTCAGCACACACACGTTCACCAACAACAAATATGAAGCTATAGCTTGTTTATGCGTGTTCGCGTACCAGTGAATAAGTGAGCGCAGGTCTTTCTCAGTTTGACCGCCTGCTCGTAGAGTTTGCGAGCGCTGCGGTTAGAGTTGGGGATGATCCTCTGTCTCATGGCTTTGACGCCGTGCTTGTTATCTGGGTTAAAGAAGATGACGATGGGGTACCACTGGGTGTAGTTCAGCGTGTCCACTGCCTTTGGTGTTATATCCAGCAGGGCATGCTTGTCCTGTGTGGTGTGAAGAACAGGGACACAAGATAAGTATGAAACATGGTTAATGGAGCTCATTGTCTCATATGATTTAGCTATGTATCAGTGTAGTGGAGCATTCTGGAATGTGTTTGTGGTTGGTAATTGTATGTACAGTGTAAATGTACATTTTGAGGGACTTATACATTGGAATAATGCTGTCTCCACAAGGAACATGGCATAGATTGGCAGGGTACCTGTTCGATGATTTGTCGGATTGTGTTCAGACGAACCACACCTGAGGACTTCTCAGAACCGGCGTCTTTCGGCTCAGTTTCTAGCATAGGGACACAGAAAAAATGTTATTTAGTGGAACTTGTGTTTTATGAAGAAAACACAAACACGATCTAGAAAGACAAAGGCTGACTCACTGGCAATGACAAACAGGTCAGGCATCTCAGAGGCCAGTCTCTCATTGGCAGCATCAGCGATGGGGCCAAACAACACCACAGGACGCCGGAAACCAGCTGAAATGAAACACAACACTTTTCAATTTCAAGCCATTTTATTTAAGTAGCACTTTCAGTTCTTTCAGTTCTTAGTCAAATATGGCAGTGAAAGAGTAATTATGATCATTGTATGTAGCATGCTAGTTTGGCTTTTGAGAATTAATTAACTTTATTTGTGTTGCCTCATTTATTATTACCTGTAGGCCAACATACAGTGGTGCTTGAAAATTTATGAACTCTTTAGAATTTTCTGTAGAAACTAGAAAAGTAAATCCCATTAACCAAACAAGACTAAAAAATTTCACTTGTTCCTTCATTTACTAAGAAAAAGCCAGAAAGGGTTGACTGTCAGGCAGATTGTGCACAAGTTGAGAACATTTAAACCACTGTCACCCTCCCCAGGAGTGGTCGACCGACCAAGAGCAGCTAATCTAGAGGCTTCTCCTGCAGTGGCTGACATCAGTGTTCATGAGTGCACTATCAGGACAAAACTGGTTAAGCATACAAACTTTATCTCATCTGTGGAACATGGCGGAGACATTATCATGATTTGTTTCTGCTTTACCGCCACTAGACTACAATGGTTTACCATCACTGATGAAGCAATAAGTTCTGAGCCGTACATTCTTCTATAGGAAGTGCTCAGTGCTCAACACAAAGTCATTTTAACAAAGAATAGTTAAAACACAAGAAGTCTGATGTGGAGCTGAGTAAAAGGTGTTAATCACAGACATTCTTTCAGAGGACCTAAGGCAGCAAACCAAGCAAACCAACCCCTCCTGAGCAGGAATTAACTCTCCAAGCTGATGTGTAGTTCCTAGAAAGCTTTAGTTTATGTTAATGCCAGAAACATGTATGTTGACGTACATTTATCACAAACACTAAAGGGAATAAAACAAAAATAGGACTCAAAGTAAAAATCTGATCATGGTCTGATTCAGGTCATATTTATGCAGAAATAGAGAAAATTATAGTGTATAAAATAGTGTAGATCTCAAAAGAATACTGTTTTTCAGATGACAAACTCTGGTTTACAAAAAGGCTGAAAAACATCTCAAATCTCACATGTGAGACTTGTGACCAGACTGTTCTTCTGTTCACAGCCTCTGGAGTGTCTCTACAGGCTCATTACAACCAAACCAGAGCACCAAGTCGAACTTGGATGCAACCATATATCGTTGCAGCATCATAAAAAAGGCATAAGAGGCAGTATTCCACCCACCTTCTCGGAGCACCACGCGTTCATATGCCGGGAAGCGGGTGGCCAAAGTTTGACCGCTCACGTTTTCTCTGCTCTTCCTCAGGTCTTTCCTCTTGATAGAGCGCTGGCCTCGCAACCGCCAGAAGTCAGCTCGATCGCCCACAACAGCTTTGTGAGAGCTCTGGACACTGGCCATCTGCTCCGCTCTGACAGGGAGGACAAATACAGCATTTACTACTCCAGTCATTGTCACATTCATGTATAAAACCAGTCCTTAAGCTCTGCTGTGCATTAATGTGTATATGTGCAGAAACTGTAGTGCTTAGTTACAGAATGTGACTCTCAGATGTTTTTAGTCACTTAGTTACTGACTGAACACATTTCTGGGAGCAACCATTTAAATTTACACACTTTTTTGCCAGTACAACTGTATATTATACTGAAAACAGCATACAACAGGGACTCTAGTCATCTCACACCAGTAATTAACTACCCAGTACATGTTATTACAGTCACTCTCTTGTGCCAATTACTTTAATGTTTCTGGGGAGCAGCAGTGCAGTGCATGTGTCATCTTAACAAAACCTGTTGAGAAGGACTCAGGACCAGTTCCAGGACCAGTATATTTCACACATTTAAAATCTGTAAAAGTATAACATATATACATGTATACATATAGTGTTTTCTGTTAATTCAGCTTCTCCCTTCATAGTAGTATTTAGCATCTTCTGTTCTGTGAGGTTTGGTGTTGTTTAACCTCACACGTGTAACATGCAGTGGACAGGAGTGAGACATTTCCTTAAGGTTACTGTGCTGTGTTTGAGTCACAGTCAAGAGGCAGTGTGCAGCCATGGTGACCTTGCAATGCTGTAGGCTGTACGTCTTAGCAGAAGACAACAATCTGGATGGTAAGCAGCTTAAATGTATCAAAGCACCAAGCAGCACTGCTGTGTAGAAACAAGATCGGTAGAAAGGAAACTAACCTGAAATATAACTAACCATGTAATCTAGCTAAACATTTACAGTGTTTCATCTCATCCTCAGGAAAAACTGCACTGCAATTCACACTGCTCCACCCTTTCTGGACCACGGTAGAGTCTGAGTCGTAACCTTCAAAAACATGTTCACAAGTTGTCTTAAAACAACAATTAGGTGATCATATAAACCTAGAGACAGCTTTTACTTTTTGTGATCACTCCTGCTGTTAATATCAGCGTTTAATTAAGAAGTTTATCTGAATATCAGCCTTCAACCTTTCTAAGTCACATTAAGTGGAGATCTTCCGAAGCCGCAGCCATTTCTGTTACTTTCTTACCACTACAACAGGGAGAAGCCAGGAATCAAACCACTGACAAAGATGAAACTGCAGCCATGACCTGATTTTGGCAGCATCTCACAGTATCAGACAGTAATGCACCCACTCCCAAAGTCCAAAAAGTTCAATCTCAGAAACCTCTGCATATTCATAAAGCATGCATAATGAGGAGGAGAAAGACAAGTCAGTGAGGAAAGCAGGGAAGATTAAAAAAGTGGTGAATGAAACAGAATACAGAGATAAGAAGGGAGAAAACAGGAGAGGAAATGAGAGGACAAGTGGAAGAAGGGTGGAAAATTCTAGCGGGACAGACGTCTGAAGAGACATCTGGTCTTTTCAGCTAACAAGCAGCTGGCCTGTGGCCAGGACAATCTTAGAGTACTGGGGTTGCAGCAGGGCTGATGATAGCCACAGGATACTGCTGTCAAAGTCAAGTCATCTACTGAATTGTTCAGTGATGTTTTAGCACAATAATAGTAGTAGTAGTAGTTCCCCAAAAAGAGCCAGACTGACAGCCCTACCTGCTCTTGTTAGGGATGATGCCCTTCTCCAGCAGCTGCTTGTCCTTGTCCACACGGATCGCCAGCCAGTTGCCGAGCTTGCCGTCATACAGGGTGTCCACCACCTTGAAGATGTCCCCGCGGCTGAAAGCGAGGCTCTGAGGAGTCTCCTTTTCATAGTCAAAGTGGGTCCGGATGAAGAAGGAGTCTCCGCGCCCTGACACCAGTATATCATTATAGACTAGAGGGACCAAAGAGAGACATGTAGTGAATGTGCTGTAGGAAGTACACAGATATTTGCAGATGCTTACAGCAGTTAGTATACAATGACTGGTTAAAATGACAAAGCTTGAACATTAATTCACTGGGGAACATGTGAAAAGTGTCTCTGCAGCCGTTATCTGTACTGTTTGTGTTGGAAAATGATCCACTTCACACACTTCTCATCGTGTCAGTTTCAGAAGTCACATTCCACGTTATGCTTCCATTCATATCATATCAATAATTTCAGTTTATGAATTTCACACTGTTGAACAGGACCTCCAGTATTTGGATCAAGTGCATCATAAAAACACTGATATTAAATCCCAGTTTAATATGTGAAACATATTTAATTTTCAGTATAAAACTGGAATCAGAATTTAGGTATGGGATATGTGTTAGAGCCAAAAAAAAAACCAACAGATTTAGGACTTTAGATTTAGGATCCCTACATACATTTATACTGCGTGGATATAAAAACTGTGAATGTAATCATAATAACGATACTCCTTATGCATATCTTTGATTATATTCTATATATATATTTTTGTATTTTAGGAAAAGCTGTACTACTGTATTGTACTGAAATACTGACTAGAACACTATATATGGATTTAATAGTTGCTCAAATGCACTTACACACTGAGATGTGCTTTGGCCCCTGTCTAGTCATTGATGTTCATACACTGTCCCGTACAAGTGCTTGTTATTACGTGATGACTGAAAAATTATAAAATTATTATGTGTGCGCTTGTAAAAGGTCAACAATGATCTTCCATGCTCGAATTTCCAGTTTTATTTGTGCTATCAAAACAAAATGCACATATCAGTGTGACTGCTGCGTGGAAATCCACTTTACAGTCTGCTCCAGGCTTCCTCATTTGACGTGTGTGGTCCGACAGAGCGCTGACCCAAAAGGATCGACAGCGGCAACAGTCATACTGTTATCCGCTGCAGCTCACTGCTGCCGTGTCAGGCTGGCTGCACACATGAGGCTTCATACGCGCTGCAAACTCAGCAGCACCACTCATTCAGTCTACTTAAATAACACGCTCACGCTGACGACATGCATAAAGCAAAGTTTTCTTCCAGTTGAAAGCTCTTCCAAGAACATTCAAAGCCTAAAGTTGTGTGCAGAGTGGCACAACACAAAATGGATTAAAATTCATTCAATTTTGATTATATATAGCCAAAAATGTAAGTTACATTGGCCATGCATTGACTGCATTCGTTTCTTAAATGTAACACCAGCCTGACAATCATCCAAACCCTAACCGTAATGTCACTGTGACCTTTCAGATTTCAAATATTACCCTTTGTTTTTTCTGTGAGGAGCTCCCAGTCCTCTCCAATGACCTTAAATGTTTCTCTCAACAGTGCTGAGCAGCAAACAGTCACAGTTTTCATGTCAGGTCAACGCTGCTTCATTGTGTGATGTGTCTGTGCTTCACAATTAGATGTTTTCCAATAAAAAAGACCAAAGCTTTTTAGCTAAAGGGGCCAGTGTTCACATTATATAACACAGACTGCGAGGCTCTCGCTCGCCCGATGTGTTCTCAAGCAGATCTGTGTTTGTGAGTGCATGTGCCCATGTGTGTCACGGTTGGCTGATCCACAACTAGGCTGATCTGGTTTAAAAGCCTTGGGGGGAGAAAGCTGGTATCTCTATCATTACTCTGAAATATCAGAGGCAGGGGTACTGTGGTTCTGGGGTGTGAGTGTGACAGCTGGCAAAGAATTGTGGGATATTCCACAAGTGGCTGCCAAACATTCAGCTGAACCAATTAAAACTGCTCTGATTAACACCTTCCGCTGCCATGTCTCCACAGCGTTTCTGCTGACGCTGGCTCAGGCGCTAGAAAGCTGGTGTTCTCTGCTCTGTTCTTACTGTCGATAAATCCTATGAGAAGCCAAGAGCGTCAGTTTTTTTTTTTTTTGAGCTCAATACTCTGTCTGTGGTGACTCATGTCACCAGTCACAAGCAGATGAGTTAAATGATCTAATCTCAGTAAAGTTTATGTCAGTCCTACTGGGTCTTAGATTGTAAAAGCAGTTGATATTTGGGGCTTTAGAGGCAGAACATATTCTAATCTCCTTCTTTTACTTTTTTGTCTTTCCATTAAAGGGATCATCTTCTGCTTGAATGCAAGCTTGAATGTGATCAGCAGATTTCAAGTGATAAGTGGTAAATTTGAGACGCCATTCATAGATAATTTCTACTTTTTGGCATGGCTTACTGTCAGGTTTGCTCTGGGCCAGGATGGTGATCACTTCCCCTTTAGGAATCTCCAACAGGAAGAGCACTGCTTCCTCTCTTACTACACCTTGAAAATCAACGTTGTTCACCTTAAAAAACAAACAAAAGGCACAGCAATTAGAACTGGTTGCTATTTGGATAATATATGACACTGTAATCTCACCTTAACATTGTAATGTGAACTACAGTATGATCTCCAAGCTGTGTCAGAGCTGGCTACCTTTAGGATCTGGTCTCCAACACGCAGGCCTTCCTCCTCAGCAGGACTACCCTCTTGAACACCGGCAATGAAGATCCCAACATCGTTTCCTCCCGCCAGCCTGAGGCCGACACTGTCTCCCTTCTGGAAATTCACCATCACTGTGTTTGGTCTGCACGAGCAGACAAGACAAAGTGTTCGATCGTTATGTCTTTCTAGTACGTCTTTATACAACTCACGTCCTTCGATACAAGCTCCAGTAAGATAAAATGTTGCACTTCAGAGCTTCAGGTTCCTCCACCCATCACTACTCTGAAGTTAGTACATACAGCTACACAAACATACATTACATCACATACATACATTCTATGTGATTATCAACAAAACAGAAATGGAGAAAGAAATAAAACACAGACAAAAGTTGAACATATTGATGACAGAAGAAAAATAAAAGCAAACTTGCCCATATATCTTTTCATCTTCTGCACTTGGTCGCAGGAGAATCTTGGGTGTAGTTGTTGCAGCAACTGTACATAAGAAAATGCAGGTTGTTAATATGTTATCCAGGACATTTGTAGCTGCAAATAACATGTTAAGTCAATAAAAGTAAATGTGGCGTGAAACTGGATATAGCCAAAAAGCTAAAGGCAGCCTGTCGCTGGCAAAAACTAATGATGCAGCTCATGCTGCTTTTATTTCAGATGGTATTAAATTCATATTTGACTAATTTTAAATCCATTTAAAAAACCAAATCCATGGCAAAGAGTTGGTTGCAGTGATATTTTTATCTGTACGTGTTGGTGGCGACTCAGAGTTAAAAAACAGTTACTACTAGAATTCTACACAGAAAAAAGACTTGTGCTAAAGCTTGTTTGTGCTGCCACCATGTAACAAAAAAATTGGAAGAGCTTTAAGATTTTACAAATGATAAATTTACCTGCTGTTTTTTATACAAAATACAACACAAGATTCAGTCTAATAAGATATGACTGGGTAGGTGGATAACCTGGAGGCTCCTGTATTTGCGGTGTATCCTTGTCCAGCTCAGCGGTTGCGTGGGGGTCTTCAGGTACTCTGAATGGGGAGGCCATGGCTGCCATCTTGGCTGTCCTTGTGGATTCTTCCCTGTTCCACATACACACATGCTGCTGTTTCTATAGTTCTGAGGACCATCGCTAATATAATAACCTGATGTTGTTGAAAGAGCACCTCTAAGCTGAGTTACAACTCTACACCAGGTTCCGATAGTCAGTTGTGAGAGGCTTTAAGACTGTTATTATTGTCTTTCCCTCTTGTAAAGCACTTTGTAACAAATGTTTTGAAAAGTGCTCTATAAATAAAGCTTATTATTATTATTATTATTATTATCTTCTGGGTTCTACCTGGGGTTGTCCCGTTCATTGGATGAGTGGGAGGACAGGTCAGACTGGCGGGACCTCCTCTCTTCTGGGGGAGAATAGGAATGGTATGATTCCATCTCCGATATGTCTGGCAAACAGACAGACAGCTCAGTTAGACACACAGGCCTCTATCAAGCTAAAATCCCCAATCGAGGTTGCATGCTGCCGCCACCACCACCACCAGTAAAAAGAATGGTTGCCACAGGAAGCCCCGACACCATCTGATTATCACATGGGACAGAGTGAAGATGTTATTAGAAGTGTTTCAAAATTATGAGGACAAACTCTGGTGCCACAGCTCAGAAATAAAGATAAAAGCAGGTTTTTTTACTTTTCACATAAAAGCAGGACGAGACCTTTAAGATGACAGCCACCGATCTGAGCATCGTAATACTGGACTCAAACCGGTAAACTGCATAAAAGATGTTTGCAGCTGGAATTTTATGAAATATGAATGAGGGTTGATGACAGGTTCTTTGGGGGGAAAAAAAGATTAATGTAATGGAAATCTTGCATATTTAAACCTGAAATCAAAACTTTCACTTCTGGAATGGCAGTATGAGGGCAGCTCTGGCCATTTGGGAGAATATTCTAATTTATAACCCAGAGACAAGAGAGTCCAAAGTGCTTACACACAGCAAAGGCTGCTCTCCACAGAGACTGACTGGTTTTCATTCAGCCCCTGTGAGTGAGTGAGTGAGTGTGTATGTGCTTGTGTGTGTGTGTGTGTTTCTTTTTCTTTGTTTTGAGCCTTTGATTTGGCTGCTTTTATCTGAGTGGCACTCTGCTCTGAAGACAGGGAGAGAGGCTGGAGATGGAAGCTTTGACAGAAGCCTGCACACCAACAAACTAGGAACAAAAGATGCATTTGTGTGAGAGGACAAACAAAGGAAAAACATAAATGAAAGAGAAATACAGTAGTGGAGATAAATCTCTCTCTCTGAAAAGCCCTCACCATAATGAACTCATTAACAGCCCACAACTCTACTCTATTAACACTTTTAGCGGGATTGTGGCAAATGGCTGGTTAACTGGAGGTCTGGCACAGTCCTGCATCATCTACGTGTTTGTTAGAATTATTAGCATTAAAGAGACATTGTGCATGCGGAAGAGAATGATGCGCTCAGGATGAGAGATGGCGTTCAGGACGATGTGAGATGATGAAACGGAGACAGAGAGAAAAAGAGAAATGTCAGGATAACGTGTGAAACCAAATACGGGCTATGGCTAAGTGCTGACCACAAAGTCAATGAATCAACAAGACATCTGCACAAATAAAGGACGGATTAAATATTCCTGCTCAATGGATCTGTTGGTGGTCTTTGGCTGCACAAACAGCGTTTTCCTATGACAATTCTTAAAATGCCGTACACCAACTCAATTTAGTGCTTTAGAGACTGTTTTATTTTTCTTTCTATAAATCAACTAGAGTTGTATTTACCAGTACTACTTCAAAACCCCTTATGGAGGTGCCTGGACAACATCAAATTCCACCATTCCACCATTTTCTTACCTTTACTTTTGTAATTTTGTGCACACACATATGCAGTTAAGAGTTAGCTTATCCGTTAGTCTCTGCATTCTCAGCAGGATGCGTCTCAACATCACAACACAGTTACTGAACCACTCTGGTTCTGATTGTTCAACTCTGCATTGGTCTGGACTGAACAGTGTGATGTCACACAGCCCAGCCAGGGATTGGGCAACGCTATTCTGACAAAGCATCAACAAACATCTAATATGGTCCACAATCTGTGCGAATATATCTAACAACCTCCACTAACACCCTTCAACTTGAGAAACACACATACATTAGACTAGATGAGATTAGTTTTAGAGTGAACTGACTTTAAATATATAATTCTTAATAGATACTTACTTGAAATGATACTAACTTCTTCATAGATACTTACTTGAAGTAGTAGTAATCAAAGGCCAATTAAACCCTCTTGGTTCTTATCATTCTATCTTCACATACAACATGAGAGAGAGCGCTTGTGTGGAATGGAAAAGGCAATAGAGAAGTGATGGGAGTTCAGACAGAGCACCTGGACAAACTACAATGAGTTGCTATGCTGTTAGGACAAATCATTAATGTGTTATTTCACTGAATATTTAACAAACGTCTTACCCACTTTATGAGCCACGCTTTGTCATGCAACACTCTGTATTCACAAAAATAAATCATCACGCTTTGTCTGAAACATCATGTTTCAGAGTTCACACATGAGACAAATGTTACAGAACAAAGCACATTCACATGAAGGCAGCTTATAAACTGCTTCCACCGTCATTTTTGAACTTCCATACTTAATGAATCACACAATCCAAAGTATATATGAATTCAAATGTGTTTATTTAATCAGGAAAATTATTTTGTATTAAAAAGTTAAAAGATTCAGAGCAGTATAAAGAGAAGTGCAAAAGGTGTGAAAGCTTTACAACTTAGTCAGGTTGTGTCACAGACGTTTTACAGCTTAGAGAAAGGCAACATGTTACACATGTTGTGTCTTGGTTGGTCCTTCATCTAAAAGTATGACATATTATCTGGAAGAGAAAACACAAGACAAAGATTGCACTTTTGAGCGATTACAGGGATCGCTTCTGCGTTGTCATGATGAGCACTTTGAAATCAGTACGATCAGTTCAGTGTCTAGTCAGCTTTCCAACACAAAGGGCTGAAGGTATTTTTTCCTAAAACTTTTTAGGTCACAATAAGATCCTGCTGCTAAAATCCTGACCTACACAGATTCACAGTAGCAAAAACTCACTTAGACCACTTAGTGTCTGGTGGTAATTTTATCTGTTTAAACACAAGACAGGAGGTTTAAATCAATAACTCCACACCTTTATTACCATTCTCTATTTTAGTTTCAGTAACTAAAATCAAGGTCTGATCCAAACAGTGGATTTGAAGAATTGTTACACCACTCTTAATTATTAATTTTTAAATTCTGCATAACTAAACAGAATGCTATTGTTTTTTATGTAATTAAATTGGTTTCACTGCAAATTTAATTGATCACTGTGTATCTGAAGTTAGTTCAGGGGTCTTTTTACCTACAGAGCTTTAAAAAAAAATTGTAATTATTCTGGTGCCACACTTCAACCATCGAAGCTTGGAGCAAACTTGATAAGCTAGATTCGCTTCTCTGTCAATGTACAATAATGGAGTTTATATCATATGTCTAATCACTGCAGAAAATGAATATTCCTTGCATCACCCTGACATCCAGTATTAACACATCACAGTCCACATGTCTTGTAAATGTAGTAATAGAAGGTATATAAGCAAGCAACAATTTTAAGATAGATACTGATCTGATTTCTTTGTATGGAATTACTAGGAGAATAACCGAAAACATAAATACTAGAGTTGGCTTGATGTACCCACATCCAGAGTACACCAAATACATTTCAGACCTGTGGGAGAAACTGCATACACCCTGTCCTGCCTACATCACATGACAACTACAAACATCATTGTAGTTTTACACTAATCCTGCTGGTCAGGCCAGATGTTCAGTGACTCACCATCGTTGTCAGAGTCTGAGTCTGTGAGGGGTGGGATGCGGACGAGGATCTGGCGGTGGTCTCTCTGAACCACCAGCTGCAGCTTCCCTCTGGATTTCTCTATCAGCTTCCCAGCATCATGCAGAGAGAGGTTCTCTGTCACAGTGCCATTAATCTGTGCAAACACAAATGCATACAAAAATACATACAAAAAAGTACAGTCAGTCAGAGGCAATGGGAGCTTGGAAAATCTATATAGTCAGACTTCTTAGTTTTATGTAACATATGGTTGTTCCTACCAGCCAGAAAAACCTGAGCTCCCTGAGCATGAGTTTTTCTTTGACTTATTGTATCTGTGATGTGATTGTGTGACTGCACAGTGAGTAAAAATGCGTGTGCACCTTGAGAATGATGTCTCCCTCATGCAGGTTCCCATCCTTGGCAGCCAGACCTGTGCTGCTCATCTGTTTGATGAAGATCTGACTCCCCAGACGTAGACCGTATTCTACAAAAACATACAACACACCGCAGTTAATGGGGATCATTTCAGAAGTGTTTGATTAAAAAATTTAGAGAATGTAGTGCTTCTCAGCAGACGCCTGGATGTTAGAGTTTTTATTATAGCTCAGTAACACCCAGTGCTATGTAACTGTAAACAGTATGCAGAAAAACAATATATATAAATGCGCTGCATTAACACTTTGATGGGTTTTTGTGAGGAAGCTGTAAGACTACCTCAAAAAATACAAATTGTTTGTGATGTCACAAAGAGCAGCAATGCTATCAATAATTCAATAATATAAATGTTCATTTTTACATAAATCAATACACATATAACACACCACAGCTTTATAATCATGAGTCTGTAACACATCAATGAGACAAGAACAGACAAGGATGAGAAAGCAGCAGTACCAGTAAACTACCACTGGAAACACTGGAAGCACTAATGCACAAGGAGCAACTTGCATCAGTTGGATCTCACATGTTACAGTGGTTTATCATGAGTAAGATGCAGAAACATTGTTAGCAGAAGCACACAGGCCATATGCAGATATAACTTCAGATATAAAAACAAACACAAAACACATGGCTGAACCAATTTGAAGGTTTATTATAGAACAATTTGATGTAGCTCATTATGTGGATAAAAACATTTTTATTCATGTATTTTTATTTATTTATTTTTCCTATAAATTGTTTGATCTATTTTTTTCATTTGAGGAGTAACTGATAGTTTTAACAGATGTGCAATAAAAACATCTGATAGAAGATTTCTGTGATGTAATTTTGCACTTTGAAAAAATGTCATTTCGAAGAACAGCAGTGATGAGAATGTCCACTTTTTCCTATGAATTTCTGCCCTTGGTTTATCTAATTTTTTTTTTCAAATGATCAATTCCAAGTAATAGTTCCATAATAGCCATATTAAATTCCAGTGTGTTATGTTTGTACTTTGAGATTTGAGTTTAAACCTGCAACATCTCCACAAAATATATTATAACGAAATCACTACAAAAACTCCCAACATGCAAACCTCTGCAATTACATAACTGTTGCAGGGTTGCGGACTGGTTCACACAGTCCATTATAGTGTTGCAATTCCTTATCAGACAGGGGCAAAACTTACAAATTTTACAAATATGTAAACATTAGAAGTTGTGGACATTGTGCACACACACAGCTCCCACATGGGTCCTCTTACATAGCATTTTCCAGCCCCTACACATTCAGTTGTGACTGTAATGTGGCAGTGGGCAGCAAACTGTGGAGGGATAGTCACACTGTGCAAAAGTGGACCAACCGGTCACTGATAATGAAAAGTAATAAACAGCCCCTTAACCACAAGTACATTGGTAAAACATTAAAAGAATGAGCATAACACAGTACAACAAGTTTGCAAATGCCAGCAGCAGCAGCAGCAGCAGCAGCAGCAGCAACCACCACTGTATTAAACACACCTTCCTAACTGCTGGTATACACAATTTATCAGTCATGTGCTTAGTTACAAGTCCAGTACAAGTGTGTCAACGGCTGCCCTGTGTCTTGGTGGTGACATACGCCTGACAATGACTACAAGATGTAACTACTCACAAGAGGAAGGCAGTTCAAAGTTCATGATCCTACATTCATCATAAACAAATTCCAAAGGTGCTATTGATATGACTATGCATTATGTGGTGTGTCTCATTATACAGATAGGTCAGCATTGCCTCAACTATTGTGGGGTTTATTCACACCTGAAATAGCAGAATTACAGTGCAGTATTAGCATTAGCACCTCTAGAAGAAAAATCATTGGAAACAATGGAAGCATCCAGTTATGTGGAGTATGAGCCTTTATTCAGAAAAGTGTCACTTCAGTTCTGAAGTTATTTCAGAGGCAGCAGTTAATGGAGGGGGTTCACTGGTCTGCACTACCCAAACATTTTTGTTCCTCAAGTGTGAAGACCACAAAGGAAAATTTAAATAACTGAGTATCAAAGACAAAAGAGAATGTGGCAAATTGATTTAAATCTGTCCATCATCATCTCAATTCTTAGATACCCACACATATGCAAAATAATTTCTTTTCAGCTAAAAGATAAGTGGGGTGTGTTACCTTCACTGGGTCTATTCTTCACCAGAAGGACACTGACAGGTTTCTCCAGTGGCTCCAGCTCTCTGGAAGGTTCTGGGGAAGGAGCGTTATCATTAAGCCGGTCCCTGCTCCTATACCTCCCTCCCATTCCTCCTCGCTCATACTTGTCCTCCATGCGGTAGTTGTCGCCTGGACTGCGACCTCGGCTGTGGTACCTCTGGCGGTCTGTGCTGGTGTCCAGGGCTCGTCCCCGGCTGCCATCCCTCCTGGGTCTGTCTGGGCTCGGCGAGGTTCTCTCCTGGCTTCTGCCGCGGCTCCTTCCTCTCTGGTTGTAGTCCTGCCCTCCTTTGTACTCAGGTTCCAGGTAGCCTTTGCTGTCAGAGGTGTGGTCCCGACCTTCGTCGCGGTACCAGCCGTTGTCGTTGTCAGCGTCATAGTAGTGAGTGGAAGGGGCGTATTCCCGACTATCTGCGCTTGGGGAGGGGGGTTGCTTCAAGGAGTGGACCGCCACCTTACGAGGTCTCTTCACCATCTGATACAGAGAAAATGGCAACACAAAGCCTTTTTATTGAAATCATCCTGATCAGCAGGTCTAATTGCATCCTGAGAAATCCAGTTGTTACATCATCAGCAAACATGTCTCTCAATGGTAAGCTGTGTTTGCAGAAGCAAGTTTATCAGTTTAAAAGGCTAACTGATAAAACCATGCAATTACATTAGCACAACTGAAAACTGTCCTTCTTTAGACTAGTTAAGTATCTGGAGCATCAGGAATTATGGGCTCAATTAAGTCTAAAGACTTAAGGCTATTTGAAAAGCTGTACCAGTCTCTTCACAGTGTCAACTTGCTCAAACCAGAATAGAGAGAGGAGTAGAAAGCTACAGGAGGACTGTTAGTGCTGCGTGATTAATCTAATCACAATCACAATGTTAACCTGTTCAATAAAACCTTGTTCTGTGTTTGTGTGCAGTTTGCTCGTTATACGCATTGATTATAAAGTCATGATCACTCTAACTTACCATTGTTTTTAACGTGTAAACTTCTCCTTTGACTTTGTTCAACTTAGGTTAAAATTTAAATTTGCTCTGACTATTTAGGTTTAATCTTGTTTTCTCAAAGCATAAAGTTTAGTAGCAGGAGTTAACTGTTTGTATTCCCCCTATAGATGATATCAGTAATATTTACTTGAAACCAACATTTTTGCGAATTCATGCCGCTTGAGACACAGATGCCTCATTGGACAGCTGCAACAGCCTGCAAAATACCAGTGATCCCAGGATCCTGGCTTTCTATGCAGAGTTGCAGAGAAAAAGTAATATCTTGCACTGGCCAGTAAAAAGTAAAAAAAATAAAATGAACACAAGAGCAGAGACACTAAACAGAGGAAAAGCGGGGAAAAAGTGTTATGGACAGATGAAAGTAAATTTGACTTTGCTGGAGCCAGTTTCATCCTAAAACAGGACAGTGACCCAGAGCACAGCTCCAAACTAACTAGAACTACAGTATTTAAGGAAGAGGCACTCAGCTGGTGCTCTTTCTATAATGGAGTGGCCACCACAGTCACCAGATTCATCTTTTCAAAACAGCTGAAGTTAGCTTGCGTTAAGGAGTTGACATGGAGAATCTATTAATAATACCACAGCTGACAAAAACTAGTCTTGACGCATCAAAAATATTAAGTCGGGCATACGACAAGCCACCTGCACCACAACCAACTGAGGCAGATGCCCGCCCACTATAATCCTGGTTCTGCTGGAGATTTCTTCTAGGGCTTTTGGAAAATTTTGGAAATGTACTCACAGTACAGTACTGTTAAAACTGTGATTTATTATATGATTATTTATGCAATACGTTCCTTATCTTTTGTGTTATTCAACAAACACAAGCAATAAATATGACCAACACAATATTAGATAAAGACTGTAGATATAGACTGTTCTTTCTTGTAGGCCTGGCCTATATGTTATGATAAAACTAGATGATGTATAAATTATAACTAAACTATGATGTTTTCGGAGTTATTGGAGCTATATTACAGAGACATCCAGTCCTCTTGCTTATTCATGTGTTGCAGAGCGATACCTCTTTGGCTTCACATATCGCTTTTGTATTGTGGCAGACAGTCCTCTCTGATTGATTCTAAGTGTTACAGAGTGTTATCTCTCACATGCAGTAGACAATAGTCTTTGGCTTTTAGCGCTGAAGCCTGCGTCTCCACCAACAACAGCACGTTTGTTCTGTAACAAATGATGTTAGTTAGCGACAACTGATCTGAACTGCTGATGCCAGACCCCCATCAGACCCGTCGGTAAAAAAGACTCTTGACAGGCTGTTCACTTTAGCGGATCACTGTAACAGATCCCTGTGCCTTCTTATTCTTATCTGCAGGTATAGAGAGGTGTTCCTTGTGTCACATTTTGGCCTATGTGTGATGCAGGCAAGTGGTCTTTAGTTCTTTTAAGTCAGTTTTGTGTGTCATGGCCTTTAAACATCTAACAATATAATATCCACCCACATGCCCAATATGTATGAAAACTGAGAAAATTCCTTGTTCTGTTGTAGGACACAAGATGTGGTCAGAAAGTTGCTCAAAATTGCTCGTGTTTGTTCCAATCCTCATAAAAGTGATTTTCACGTTTTATAACACGATTATACAGGCAGACTTAATCTACTGAGTAAAAAGAACAGTTTGTTTATAAAGACATGAACCCGCTAAAAATAGAAACCAAACTTTAAACTAAAAGGCTTCTATTTTTGACTCTCTCCAGCAGGAGTGAGAGTGAAAATGCAGCTGGATGTCTTGAATGCAGTGATTCAGGGCGGCAAATCAGATTCCCTCGTCATGTCAGGCTTTTATATTTAACTGTGTGGAGCGGTGAGATTAGCCAGTCCTAGACACAGGAGAGAACTGATTCTACTTTTAGAGCTGCAGCAGTGTGAGACCAGCCAGCCTGAAAACCTCAGACATTACTTAGTAGGAGACTCATAACCACATACACACATAAACACACACATACACACACACACACGCAGGAGAGGTTCATCAGGGAACTGGGATGTAAGTCAGAGTACAGTCTGAACAAGTTTTTTTTAGTTTAAAGGTTTAGTTTTCTCCCAGATCATCACAGGAGCTATGAAATATTTATACGACCCTGGAAGGTATAAAACTCTAACAACAGGACCTCCAGAGTGAGCGGATCTGGTGGCATGATTTTGGACTTTTTGTCCCTTTAGATGGAAGGATCAGTGCAAATCAACACAAAGTTGTTCTGAGGGATCACCTTTATCCTATGATGATACACGGCCATGGTCTCTTCCTGAATCACAATGGCCTCAAACATGCTCTTGTGTGGCTGTGGCTGTGTGTGCGTGTTTGTAAAAGACAGTGGTATTTTCAGTCTAACGTTTTCATTGTTTTGGTTAAAGATAAATGCTACTTGACTAAATTTGTAGAGTTTCACAGAGTGGATTTATTGCACTGTTTAAATTCTCAGTCTACAGTCTACATTTTCTACATTCACAGAAAATGAATTCACTGAAGAGCTTACAACCTAATCATTCTCAATAAAAAACCTTTACATACAGCCTACTCTACATTAGTGACTGAACATGCAGGGATCAGATCAAAAATATATAATATTTTTCAATTTCTCCACCGTGGAATCAAACATCGTATCAGTGATTAATATTATTCCAATGTATTGTATTAAAGCTTGAAATTTCAGTATGGTGACATCCCTCTAAAGAAATATCTTCAGAAACCTTACAACAATATTTTATTATTATACACTACATCTACATCACACAACTGAATCCAGCACTTAACTTAAAGTGATTTATAGATGTGTTCCTAAGGTGTTGTGCAGCATCCCTGCAGTATAAAATGTATTTAAATGTTTAATAGCCTTTAGTGTCGTGAGGAGCAATGTGAAGTCTGATAAATGTGATGTGAGAATTCTTCACATTACAAAAGTAAAAAACGTCATGATAGTGATACTTATGATGATATAGGGAAATATAAAAAAGAACAGCTTTCTTTAGTTCATAGCTCAAATCAAGTGATTTCTCTTTCCACCTCATACTTATTTTAGAAACATGCTGCATTCTGCATATTTCTGCATCAATCACTTACTGATGACTTAAATGCTTGTTTGTGTATGAAAATCAGAAAAAGACAATGTCTAGTAAAAGCCATGCTGCTTTTAGGGGAGGAGAGGTTACTGTGTTCATAATGTGTAGTTACATAATTTAAATAGAATGAATGTCATTGTACTGTGTCATATGCAACTTGCCACTGTGAGGAGCTTAGAATGAATGCTGATTCAAATTTATATTTTATGCAGTCATTACCATCATCATTTTCTGTTGTCCAGCTGCACTGGCTAAAGCGAGATGGCATCATTTTCTGTCGTAGTTTTTTGTTTTTGTGAAGAAGAAATTGTTGTCCTGGACAAACAAACAAAAACGATACTTTTCCATAGATTCGTTTTTGACTCTTGCCACCAAAAAGAGTCAGAATTAGAGGGAGTATGGTAAAGTTAGAAATG
Organism: Helostoma temminkii; assembly: GCA_900302695.1. Taxonomy (NCBI): domain Eukaryota; kingdom Metazoa; phylum Chordata; class Actinopteri; order Anabantiformes; family Helostomatidae; genus Helostoma; species Helostoma temminkii. Next base: position 35,440 of record OMLM01004268.1, on the reverse strand, counting down.
TCACCACATAGTGCTTTATAGGGCATTCAGAGATTTAGAACTGTGACTCAAATTTGTAGGATACACGAGAAGTACAAGCCGAACCTAAAGGTCTGTGCACCACTAAGGACTAATTAAGACTTTACTGTTTCCACCACAGATTACAGATTTGTAGTCTTTGACAGTGTGGAAGCAGCATGCACCTCGATATGTGAGCAACACACTTAACGACTGGGCAGTAATGACTGGATGTTACTGTATGTAGTAAATCACGCAAAAACAGGAAATCTCACGTTTTGTGTCAAAACAAACATGGACGCTGCCTGGCGGCTTGTACTTTTGTGGAGGTAAAAGAACTTTGTAATACAAAGTTAACTGAAGGTGAAGCTTATTTATGAGTGTGACCTAACTTAAGCTTCTGCTGCAGATGCTGCTACTAGAGCCTTACTTTGACAACACTTGACAACAAAGCTGCTAGCCTCTACAAACACTCCCCATATGTGTGGTCATACTCACTATTTTGGCCACTTTGCCACATTTACGGAGGGACTGCACAGCGAAAGAATGAGGCACGTTGTCCATGGGGATGGAGTTGACCAGAATGACGCGATCATTCTCACTAGACAGACAAACAACAACAACAACAAAAAAAACACATATAAGACACAAATGAAAATGAAAAATGACAATAAAATGTTAAGCAATCATAATTCCACCATATGTGATTCCACAGAAACACATTCTTTCCTGTGTTGACTTATGGATTGTGAGTAGTGGTCGACCGATATGGGATTTTTAACGGCCGATGTCAATGCTGCTATTGAAAAATCAATCTGGCCGATAGCAAAGCCGATATGATGCATGTAATTACAGTAAATGAGACACATGAAGAACTGGTGAAACTAAATAAACATTTATTATGCATAAACATCTATTAAAACCTAAATAAAAAAATGTAACAGTTGAGGTAGCATTATGTGCATCCTTTCCTTTTCTTTTGCTGAAACATCTACAAAAAAAAAAAAAATTTATTAACCTAAAGAATTACAACAACTACAGAGGTACATATATACTGTTATGGAATTGACAGACCAGAGCTCCATTTCACAGACCAAACTGACTGAATTAAAGAAATGCAAGGAGAAAAGTCACTTTATTTTATTTACGCGTCTGCAGGACACTTTTGTTTTAGTTATCATTGGACTTTAGACGGACCTAAATTAAAAACGAGGGACTATCACAATCCATGTAATGATTTCCTGGACATTTCATTCATGTATACATGCAGCAGAGGAGTAATTCGATTTCTCTTCTAATCCTCTACCCCAATTACAGAAAGCAAGTTTCCTCTAATATAATGGTTGGGGAAACGCTGGATCTGTGTCTCCCACCAGGGCTGCCGCTGGACTGCAGATCTGATGTCTCATGGTATGTTTGAATAAGACTTGCACTCTGGAGCATTACTGTATGTGAAATAATGTAGCATCACGTTAGAAAGTGAATGATGGTTGGTCATTTTACTGTCTGTCAGGTGCTGGCTTCACATCTGAGTGGCTTGTCTTAAGGAGGATGCATTAATGCACAATATGGCGTCATAATCCATTTTGAAAAACATCGGCCACACAGAAAGACTTGTATCGTCCAATACACTGGCTGCAGCGATATATCGGTTGACCACCACTTCTGAGTGAAGAAAATCTAAGTGTTGCACTGTAATTGTTTTACTAGTAGATGAGTTTGTGCATTTGACAGTTGGACCAGTAGCTCACTCAGTTCACTGAGGTATTTCCACTTGTGGAGGATTATAGTCACTTTTAGACTTACAAGAGTAATCCATCTGCCGGTCCTCCCTGCAGCACGTCTGACACAATGATTGATGTCTCACCGCTCTCCACGTTGGGGTTGTCGCGTCCACCAGACACAGCGATGCCAAAACCCATCTTAGAATCCTACAAGAGAAGAAATTCATTGTAAATAAGGAACATTCAGACTCATAACGCCAAGTCTAACTAGGCAGAGAGGGTTAACTGCTGTCATCTACTTTGCACCAGCAAATAACGAGAATATCTTTGTTTATTGTCTTTTTTTGCAGTTAGGATCCCTGATTGTGTGCTTCATCTCTAAATGTAATGTATTTGATGTATTATCTACATAAATTTTATATATATGGTTTCAAACCTCAAACCAGGCTTCGGTTCGTATCTTGTTTGTTTTGTTTTATTTTGTGATTTATTTGCAGGGGAGTTTGGTGAGGAATACACACTGTTGTACAGAGCAAAGACAACTCAACTAACAAAAGAAAGCCAGGAGCAAAGCCAGCAAAGATGTGAAGGAATGTGGACAGCTGATTAGATTCATTCTGGATGAACTGGTCAGGTTGTACCCAAGTTGCACTAATGCACACTCTGCCTACTGAGAGATGAAGGGAGACAAAAACACTCAGTCAAGGGCAGGCAATCCTGTTCCTAGAGAGTCTTTGTGGTTTTCCAACTACAGTATCCCTGCACTTTGAGCTTCTGATTGGCTGATCACCTAATCCAGGTAATCAACAGTGGAAAGGGCGGAGATAAACAGAAAACAAGCAGGGCTGTGGCTCTCTAGGAACAGTGTTGCTTACACGTGGGCTAGGGCATAAAACAAGCCTACCGCAGGCCATGGCAGAGCCAGGGAGGCGTCACAGTCATCCAGGTGACGTCGATGACTGTGACGATGACGATATATTGCACTGTTGGATTGGATGGCTGGTATAAAATGAATCCCAGGGACCGGAGACTAGTCTATGCTATTAAAAACCTTGGCTTAAACTTAGGATAGGAAGTGATCATGGCTTTGGTGACGTCTGCAAATAAATTTGGTGTCAATCTTTTATGACACAGCAGACACAAGGAAGCAAAAGCAGCATTATTTTGTCATTATGAGATTTCTTTCACAGTGTTAGTTGCTGTTTCTCATTGAGTTGTAGGTAGGTGATGTGAATGTGAGTAGTGTTTTTTTTTTTGCTTTAACAATACTGTCTAATGACTGCAGAGTTCAGTGAGGAGAGGCAGCCTGAGGGTGGGTTAGCCAGTGTCAGGTCAGGCCTATTTTTAGAAGAATGTTAATTTGCACTGGGGAAATCTGGCCTTGCAGAGATAACAGTTAGTTATTCTAGCATTGGAGCACATACTGTATTTAATGGCCTATGACTCAGGAGGAAAACTGAGTTGAGTGTGTCATTTAGACATATTAAATCTGGATTTGACGTAGTCTGTGATGGAACATTTCACTGATAAAACAGAAATTACACTGACTAATATCAAATCATTTACCATAATGAAAATAATCACAACAGGAGCTGGGATGTAAAGAGTTAACATGTGTGTGACCCATAAAAAATCTGCAGTTGTGCCTCATCAGGATGGACACAGTCAGATGTTGTTGATAACTCTCCAGGTTGATGATCAGATTAATGAACGAACTCACCCGCTGCAGTGTGACTGTGTACTGCTCCCACACTGTCTCTTCCATCCCTGAGCTCTGCAGGAAACACAGACACAACACAGTTAGTACGTACCCAATGTCAACACCAGCAACAGAATTCATTCAATAGCAAAAGGCTTTGGTTTTTGAGAGGCCCCAAACCCAATAAAAATAAAACCCAAGCTATGAAGTGAAAAAAAAGAAATTAATACAATTTTGTTTTAAATCAAAATACAAGTAAAATTTTGTGAACTGATCTGAAAACAGAAATGTTTGACTAATTAAAAAGTTTTCAGTCCCAAAGCAGCATAACTTCTTATAGCAGCCTGAAGCCCACAGCTTTGTGGGCTTTCAGTATGTATAATCCCTGTCACCCTACCAACTCATACAATCCCTTTAACCAAAGTTTGTTCTCTCTCACACACACACGAAACAGGAAAATACTGTGTGTGCGAACTGACCTCTATGAAAGAACAGTATCAGGTCAATAACATCAGCCTGTATGTTGTCCTGACTGTCTCGCTGTCTCGCTGTTGTGTCATTTTAATTGGGCAACTATTCCAGCTCACATCTGCCCCATCCCTTTCCACCTCACTGCTTCCCTCTCTCCTACAACCACACACCAAACTGAGTGATGTGTGTGCGCCGAGTCCTGATGGCACTGATGGAGGCAGGCAGCCCTGCTCAACTTCAGCTGTTTCTAAAAAGAGCCGTTAATGAGAGACAACGAAAGAGGGAGGTGGTGGGGGCGGTTTGAAGAGAAGTTGTACATATGTGAGTGTTCCAAGCATTACTTAACCACAATTTAGTCAGCGATGCTGCCTGTGTTCAGAGGAGAAAACACTGGGCTCAGACAAAGGACAAAACATACCAAAGTTGTGTAATGTCTTAGATATGCATATCATCAGCATAATGTATTTGTTTATTACTCACGTTGACATTAATCACTAAATTCACAGTGTCATTCACCTGGTTCTTAAATGTTCTTATATTCTATTGTCAACAACACATTTTGTTGTTCTCTACTGTCTTTTCTACCTTTTCACCCTTGGCCCTCGCACAGCCTGAATCTGCTACTGTCAGTGCTGACTGTGTGCCGGACTATGAAAATCCATCTGCTATTTTAAGGAAGCTGACTTTAACTTCACATTGTCCTGAAGGAAAAAATGATACTAGATATTTCAGTTTCATGTTTGACATAGAGGTGGGAAAAGCAAAAAAAAACATTTTGTGGATTAGTTTGGTTTAGAATTGGGTTTAAAAAACTTCAAAGGTCAGGGTGTACGGGTGTTTGCTAAAAGCTAAGTCATGCTTACTGCATATCTATCACTGCTAAGCAGTTTCAGACACTGCTCTCCTACATGTTTAACTAAATTCTACAGACTTCTTGACTGTAGTATGAACAGGAGCACATCCATGTCTGAGATAAGTTGAGAAGTTACTTTTGCCGCATTTAGGATTTCTCAGTTTGAGAAACAGAGCGTCCCCTGAGTGCTGACCCAAAAAACCTTTTCCCTCTGAGCTGTGTCACACTGCTGTGATTTAAAGCCAGACAGGCAGGCAGAGCACACACATACCAATAACCTTGGCAATGCCATATGCTACTTACAAGACTGTGCAGACTCTGTCTGCTTTAGAGTGTGCACCGCTGGCACCCGACAAATGCAGATATCAAGTTGTTATTAGATATGCATACATTTGCTGCTGAAGTGTTTGTAACGGGTGAATATTTCTACTAATGCACCAGCTCACGACAGCTACGTGTTAACATTAAGGCTGCAACTCTAATCCCTCAATGTAAACTGTGTCATTAAACAATAAAAACAAAAATGTCCTTAACATCTTCTCTCATATGCATACAGTAGACATAGACAAATGAAACAAGTGTCATGTTGCCATGGCTACAGAGGCAGTTACAGGGGACTGCAACTTCAAGTATCCCGTGCATGTAGATGTGTATGTGCAGTTAACTCTCACTCAGTTACCTAGATACTGAAGAAAACCCTTAAACCTGAGAATTCTTGGGCAACTTTCTGATTCCTGCCTCTGTCACAATGTGGGCTGCAAACTGAGCACTATTTTTTAGCCTGTTTATTGTTTAAAGGTTACTTCTGAGCTGTTACTGGGATAAATGTCACTGAATTACTGCAACACTAAAGACGTCAACCTGATGATTTCCAGGCAAGTTCTAAAGCGTATGAAACAGAAGAAGGAACAGCATGTAATACTTCTGCAGAAGTTATTGTCTAAACTGTCCACTTCTCTTATTGCAATTTCTGCTTTACTAAAACTCACACAGTGTCTGGGTCGTGGAAATAATAACTTGGTTAAAATTACAAAAAAGAAGCATTGACACAAATGAACTTTGTCCTGTGTTAAAGTCCAACTCTGGCCCGACCTCTCCAATCTGTACTCAGAATCCATAGAATGAAGTTGTTTCCTGGCTGCCATTTAGAAACGGGAATGTTTATGTTTTTTGTTTTGACAATAAAATGGAAAATTAATGAGCATTGCCTTTCTCAGTTTTGCGTAGATTATTTATTGTGACCTGGGAGTTGAAAGCATCAGCACATACAAGTCAATTTAGGATTTCCACAGGAAGTGAATACAGTTTTATGAAGGAATATGACTCTCTCTCTCTCTCTCTCACTTTCCACGCACTTCAACCAGTTGAGGCAGATGGCCGCCCACCCTGGTCTGGTTCTACTGGAGATTTCTACCATTAAAGGGAGTTTTTCCTCTCCACTGTCTCCTAGTGCTGCTCAAGTGGGATCAGTTGGGTTTTCTCTATGATTCCATATAATTGTATTGTTAAATACTGTGAGGTCTTAAACGTTACACTGTAAAGTGCTTTGAGATGGGTTTTGTTGTGTTTTGGCTCTATATTATTAAACTGAAAAGAACTGAACAACACACTGGAAGTTTCTCCATAATAGCGCTGTCCTGTCAATCATATTGTTATTGTCTATTATTATTGCCTGACTGCCTGAAATGCAATGAATGCGAAAAGTCATTTTGTTTACAGGTGACATGCATTAACACCAGTCAGATGAAGCACCCTTTATCCGTCAACCATGCTGGGCGGCATCAAAGTTAACTAGTATTTAAAGCCAAAGAGTTCATATTTGTGTCCTTTTAGCTGCCATTTGTGTTCAATATAAATTTTTATGTTATGCAATGTCACCAGAAGGCCTACGTGTCTACCGCACATATGCCAAAGTGTCAGTCAGCAGGGGATGTTGCCTGTCATTTATGCCGTCCTGTACAGTCAGAGATTTTACTACAGCAAATTTATACCATGCAGGGCACTATTCATTTACACAGCGTGCTGAGATGGCAGTCTATAGAGTCTCAATGGGCTTGGTGCTGGTACATGTGCATGGGCACATGAAGTAGGGCTCATAAACAGCAAAGGAATGTTTCAACAGCAAAATTATACTAGAGTAAAACAAGTATTAAACACTAAAAGGCAGAAAAATTGAGCCGAATAATGACCTCTTTTGCTTTTCTATCTGTCCCTTCTAAATTGAACCAATGCCCTCTTTTGGTCTTAGCCAGCAACATGTAACACAGTATAACCACTGTTCGTGTACCCTAATACATAAAACTAAACTGACAAAGCACATAATAAAATGTTATATTTTGCAGCTCGGCTCCAGTGAGGTTATTCAGTGTTGGGGGTCTATGGCTGCAGTGTATAGCTATATAGTTATCATGCACACTTAAATATTTGTTTATTCACTGCCAGTCATATCGTCATTACAACAGTGCACTGTGGTTATCGCACTTTGCAGATTTTCCTTATATTGCGCCTCATAGAACTGATATCATATCTGTTATCTGTAATAAATCATCCAGGATTGTGTTGCTTATTTCAGACGTTGTTAACAATGCCAAGTCGCTACATTATGTGCACAGTACATGTAGTAGATGTATGTAGCAAGGAAGGTTGGGTATTGTTTGTGCTTTGAGTACCTTTCCATTTTGATTGTAATTCTAATTTGGAACAGAGTTTCAGTTCCCAAACCTAGCAGCAAGCAGCATAATATAATTTGATTTATTATTATTATTATTATTATTATTATTATTATTATTACGTTTTTCTAAT
>OMLM01004268.1:2617-22837 GCA_900302695.1 Helostoma temminkii | reverse complement strand
TGACACTGCACAGCCTGAGCCTGTTTCCATAAACAGTAACTGTGCAGCTGAACTGATTCTTCTAGATTCTTCTACAGCATAAACACAATATTTCTAATAAAGAGCTTATGCATATACAATAAGTAGCAGAGTTTATGTTCGTCTATATGTGGCCCTGCGGTAGACTGGCGACCTGTCCAGGGTGTACCCCACCTCTCGCCCCATGACAGCTGGGATAGGCTCCAGCACACCCGTGACCCCTGCGGGGACTGAGCGGTATAGAAAAAGGATGGATGGATAGCAGAGTTTATTGAGAGACAAAGTGAAAAAAAATATCCAATAAACTGAACCTGAAGATAGACATATATGTCTATGTCTACATATGAGTCGTGCCAGCATTTCTCTCTCTATATATATGTTTATAATAGTTTTGGATTTTAACCAAGAGTGAGTCTTATCATATTCTGAAGTGCAACAAAGATAATTTAATAATAACATAATATAATACGCAATAAAACAATAAAAATGGATAATATGCATGTTTATAATATGAATATACTGTCTAATACATATTATATGTATGCTGTATGTATAAATATAAATGTGAGCAATTGTATTTGCACATTTAAAAAAGCATTTTAAAATTTAAATACATGGAAAAATATGTATTATTCTGTTCCAACTACAAAAACTGTCAGATTAAACTCATGTGAATTAAATAAATTGCCATAAATGTCTGGGGTCCTATTCACATTTTGAGAATACTCAGCCTAAATATTTCTACTGTAGCAAGGACTCCTAGCTTAGAAAGATTTAGAAAACACAGCAATATGCGATATGATGCATTTTTCTAAAAGCTGCAATTGGCTGATCAAGCCACATTCTGGTTCATATCTCAGTTATTGTTTTTCTTTTTGTTGGGACATTGCGAAACATGAAAAACCTACTCTGGACACATTTTACTTTCTCAGCTTAAAACCTGTGCACAAAGGCACAGTAAGTGGTAGTTCTGCAAACAAAAAGAAATATCAGATTACCAGAATATTGTTTTAAATTTGGGGGCATCAAGGATTATTAATATTAATGGTATCAATAAGAGAGTTTGGGGACGTCATGTTCTGAACCACAACACAAAACCGTAGATGTGTGTGTCGTGATTTTGGGCACAGAATAAACAGTAAAACCAAAAGAGTAATCATATGGTTACTATTTTATGTAATGAACAGCTCAGCTGAATATATTATAATACATATTAAAAAATTAATGCAAGCGTTCCTGTCATATTCTTAAAACTGGGTGATTTTTTTTTCCTTTTCCTGTCTTGTTCTTGGTTTTTGCTTTCATATTTCATCTTTGTTACTAAAGCAGTAAATTATTAGCAGAGACATTAGACCATTAGCTTGGTTGGTTTCACCACATGTACTATTCTTCCATGTTCTGCTACAGATGCCTCAAGGCACATTGTCCTGCTTGTTTTCCAACTATCCTGCACTTACAGCTTCTGATTGGCTGAACACATCTGATCCAGGTAATCAGCAGTGGACCACCAGTGCAGTATATGATGGAACTGACCAGGCTGTAAGTCTTCAGCTGTATTTATTTGGTTATTTTCAGAAAGTAGGCCACCACCACCACCACCATCATCATCAATGTTTTATGTCATCTGAAATTACTGTATGCGATTCCCTTGCACGTCTGCAGTTTGTCCACACACCACAAATATCTGCATGTTCCAGGGACATAAGAACCACATTCCACAGTCGAGAGTTGGTGCTGTCAAAACTAATAAATTACTGAATATTTTAGTCCCTTCAAAATATCATATTAATACATACAATGTTCATTATAAGTCATTACATAAAGTCATAATGGCAAAGTTGGCTGTGAGGATTTGATGCTTTTCTCCATTTGAAGTCATCAACATCATCATCATTACATGAATACTTTTCTTTTTAGTTCTGGGAACGGCTCCTGAACATTTGTCGGAACAAGAATAAAGGATTAAAGCACTACTGCGTTCATATTCTCTTTAAATAAAACAGTTTAACAGTTCAGTGACATTAATGACTTTTTTCTCTTCTTCCATTGCTCCAGACCACTTATTCCTCTGACAGGGGATTCTGGATTACGCTGCTTAATCCCCCTCATTGTTGGCTGTTAAACGAGATCCGCTTTTCCATCAGACATTCTGACTCCGTCTCCCCCTGGTCCTCCACACTCACTTTATTCTCATCCCTAAAAGCTGAGAGCAACTTCTACAATTGTTTTACTTCATGTCTTATTGAAACCCTTTCCATCCCTTGTCGTCATAAATATTTCAAATACTACCTTTCCATTATAAATAAAGAACAAGGCTCCTCTAAAGGGCAGCGCTGAGGAGGCTGATGGTAGGAGGAGATCTACGGCTGGTCGAACAAGAAAAAGCTGCATCTTAACTTATCCATGGTGAACAACAACAGTGGGCATGTTAGTGTTAAATGTGGGAAAGATAAAGAGGGCACTACCGCTTAGTACAACGTCCTTACCTGCACAAGGGAACATGCATCCCACACAGTCATAGTCAAGTAAAAACACTCTAGATCTAAAATTCAGACCACAGACGATGTTTGTCTGCAGAGCTTCAGTTTTGTCAGACTCTTAATATTTTGCATTCTTGTAAAGGTTTGTAAAGATAACACAGATGTTACAGTGAATTAATGAACCTTTGGGCCCTCAACAATAAAGGTTAAGCACATCACAGTACGTGACCATGTAGACAGTGAATGAGCTTGTAAAAACATACATTCATCATCACACTCCTGTCTTTGCCAGATCCACCTGTACTGAAATGAAATATCATGAAAAATCAAGCAGTGCAATATCATTTGATAGGCAAAGGCCCAGGGGTGACATCATCTGTTGATACCCTTAGAACACTTTTGACATTTGCTGCCACATATAAAAGGATTGGTTGGCAATTTTCAAATGTGTCTTACAACAACAGCCAGGTGTCCATGTAAACACTGAGACAGGTTTAAAGAACCACCGTGATCACTCCTCATGGTAATACAGGCCTCAGACTTCCTTTGATGCGAAACTCTTAAAACGTTTATCAGAAGATAATGTGCGTCTTCAGCCTTCACCACCTGTGACTTTAAGTGGATAGATTTCAAAGTCGCAGCCATTTTAGCACAAAATCCGCTTTTTGTTACTTTACCTCTACAGCTACAGGGAAGCGCTTCTAGTACAAACTGATACAAACTAAAAAGGAAGCTACCTCTAGGCCTCAGTCTGCTAACCCCTGCTTTAGATACTACTATATACTGTTATGAGACTGCTTACACCTGGTATTAAAATACATGTTGTGCAGTCGAATCATAAGTGTCACCGAGACGGACTGTGATCCAATCACAAGGTGCTCTGTGACCACATATTTTTTGTAGTGTAAACACTTATGTGTCCTCATGGACACATAACTCCTGACACTAACGTTACAGGAGAATACATCATCAATGCAGAACAAAGTTATTTGTTATTTTGTTTAATTTGTTTTAGGTTATTTTGGGCGAGAGCATGGCAATGTGCCAAGACACAGAAGACATGAAGAAAGACACAGAGATAAACAGGTGAGTGGCTAGAGAACCGGTGATGTCTCAGCTGTCCATTTGTGATCCAGTTACCCAAGAAGAACCTTAATACCAGGTGTAAACAGTACATCTGACCATCTGATATGAGTTATGTAAAATTAACTACATCACACAGGTTTAGGGGTAGATTCTGGGCTTGTCAGGCAGACTGTCAGCCCAGCACAAAGAGAAGACATACGCTTGACATTCTGTTTACTTAAAACCCCACTGCCTGCCATTAAAGCATGCTTACTGCTTCAACTGGTAATAAGAGATTAGAATAAAACTGGAATAACTGGAATAATCATTAATAAAACCCCAGAGTAAAATTATACCAGTTTAGAAACGTCTTGAGGAAATTCCTTTAAAATTGGCACACATGTCCACTCACACTGAAGGATGAACTGATTAGATTCTGGTGGCCAAAGGTCGCTGTGACCTACTGTCCATCCCATTCTCCTTAACAGTAATGTTTTATTTTTTTTGGTATTCTACCAAAAAAAATTAAAACTAACAGAAGCCTTGTGGACATTACAGCCTCTGACCCATACTGTGCAGAGGGGGAGGGTGGAGGAAGAGAGTGAGAAAAAAGGCTTTCATTAAATTGGAAATTTAATCTTCAAAGAGGAGCTGAGAGGCTGTAGCACCCAGGGACTCCCTATCACAGCCTGTGACCTTTCAGTCCACATCATTTCAGAGAAGGACGAGTGGCAGCAGGGACTGCTGAAGACCCTCTGACTCACACTCTGAGTGTTCAAATGATGAGCAGCCCTCAGTCAGTTCACTGCAGACTGCCCAGAAAGGCACATGTGCCCCCTGCCTTTGTTATAACCCCGCCAGTACCCCTAGTGGCTGTAGTGGTCACAGCTGCCGTAATATGAATAAACAACATACTGATTATTTTACTATTTTGCTTCACTTTCCAGCCATGCTGAATACTATGTTTCACCTTGCACATGCTACAGGAAAGTTCAGGAGGCATTGTGTGTCATTACAATCACCAGGATTTATGGTTCTTTTCTGGCTCGAAATTATTAAGCAAAAGTGGAAAAATCTGATCAAACTATCAGGAATCAGCACCGTGGTGAATCACTGTGTGTGACACGGTGGCATGCAAACACGCAAAGTGTAAATGAAGAGAACAGTACAAGTTGTAGGAACACGGTCCTATAAACAAGGAGTAGGTCAGGATACACACATATCTAATGAGGCGTGAGGGCTATGAAGTGGAAATGCATCTACAGTCACAGAGCAGCTCTGAGAACAATAGAGCCGTGGCACTGCCACACTTCAAAATGATGGAAAATCCACAGCCTACAGTGTGAGCTCTGTACACAGTGAGCAGGCTCCAAACGCCATGTTGAGGCTGAACCGGGCTGACAGCTGATGAAATAAGGAGCAGGTCATTTCAGCTAAATACACTGCAGCATTGTAAGGGTCAAGGTCATCCCACTGGCCGTTAACTCTGAAATAATTCAAGGTTCAGTACACATTGCTCTATTATAACAAAACACTGTGACGCTTTAAGGAACAGCTTGACAGTGTTTTTAAGTTCCACTTAACTGTACCAAATAATAAAAAAAAGTAAGAAAATATTCACTAAAGCCAACAAAACCTCCTCTGCTCAGGAGTGCTTAGTACAGGAGCTCCTGGTTAGTCATTCTCATTCAAGCATGATAACAGCCTTTTATCATCTCAGCAACAATATCCAGTCATACCTACTATTCTCCGAGCATTTAACTCTGAGCTGTCACTTCCACACTGGGCTATTGTAACGTAATCTATGATGTAGCTGCCAAACAAAAGTGCTGCAGTGGTGGAGCTACATTAAATTGTCATATTGTTATTACAGTCAGTGTCGGGCAGCAAACAATGGTCACTTAGCAGTTCAACAAAGCATTGTGAAAGCACTACAGTGAGGTCACTGGAGCGTCTGTGCGTCTCAGCAGCCCATCAGCCTGAGCTGCTCAAAGTACAACCACATACTTAGAACACTGGGAATTCAATGAGTGACAACAATGGAGTTATTGTGACAGTTAAGACTGACCTGGAACCACACAATACATCCACACAGGCATGCCCACTCTAAGCTACATACACACACAACAGTCACGTGAACGGGGTCATGGTCATGGGAACCAGATCCGTCCAGCCAGCAGTGAGCTGTAGCAGTGTTAACATAGGATACAAAGCACAATACAAACACTAAACATCAGAGTGCTCATGATGTCAGACTACTGTGATATCAAGTCCACAGTCAAATATCAAGTACCAAGTATCACAGATTTTGCTGCAATATTTTTTTGTTCTGTCCTGTACCTACATTACTACATTACATTATTACTACATTAGAGCCAAGCAATTCAACCTGGAATAGGTTGTTTCTACTTCCTGTGATTCCATTTCTTTTAGACTGTGAACGTCAGCTTGCAGAATGACAAAATTCTGAACAGAGTCAACACTGACAACAACAGGAAAGACAAGATTCATTTAGATTCAGTCATGAATCTAGAATTACAACTAGCAAAGAGATACAAACTCTGAGGTTCACATCAAAAGTGCCACAAATGAAACACACTGGAACTAATTGTAGTGACACTCCTCAACTTCCTTTTTCAACTGAGTGAAAACTTTCAGTGCTGCATGTAAACTGGGACACTGCTACTGGCTGCAGAGACTTTACACGATGAGGGTAAGGTTACATTCAGGCACAGCCTCAGTTCACCACAGGAATGCATTCCAACCCAGGTGAGAGTCTATACTTGCACTGAAGGGTAACCCAGCGATCTGACACACCTCCAGCAGAGAGAGGGGAAGACAGGAGATTACAGGTTCCACACTGACAACACAATCGTTTCTCTGGAAATTGTACAGCAGCATGTCAAGACTGAAGTTCCCATGCTGACAGGAGAAGGAGGAGGAGGAGGGGAGGAGCATTACCTGGAATATCTCTCTATATTTATATATCGAGCATATAATACTATACTGATCATATAAAGCATTTCAATTATACAAGTAAAACCTAATACTGTGTACACACTTAAATGTACAGGTAACTGCCACAGAGCTAAATCATAACTTACCATGTTCATATTTTAAGGTGATACTAGAAATGACATACCCCAACATGGTTTCTTGAGTCGCAGAATATTTTCAGTTACTGAACTGTAAGTCCAGACACATCATAGGGTTTTTATAAAAGGCAAATGAAAATGCCTGGCCAGTGTCATTTTATCTGTACAGGTTTGCTCCACTTTCATTTTCCTGATGACAGTCACAGAGACGCATCACAGCTACCTGACTGAGGTAGATACAGCATTGCACCATGACGAATGATACCGCTCCTCTCGCTGCACATCTCGCTCTCTCTGTGTATTCGTCAGTAGTGATGTTGTACTGGTGAAGACTCATCAAGACTCATCTGTTTCCAGTACATGTGAAAATATCTGACAGATTCAGTGAGCTGTGCTACATCAGTGATGTACTGTTACACCTGGGCCGCTGTCAGTGGTTGTTAGATGTAGTACATAGCGGGGTAACAACTGACACTAGGGAAATACTGTAGGCAGGTAATTATGTTCCGCCAACACAACGATCATTATCATTTTCACACAAAGCTAACAGTGTTGTCTGGTGGCTGCTGGTATGTAGCTTAGCTCTGACCAGAGACTTATGAATACAATTTCAGGGCTGCTATGAGCCAGCATACATATTAACGAAAATAAACACTCCACACACATTACATAATTATTCCAAGGGGCTAATAATTCAAGAACACCATCAGGCTCTACCTAGTATTAGAAGTACTAATTGTAGAGTAAGATTATGACAAAAATGTACTGACTGATTTAGTTTTTATTTGTGTGGCCTTTCAAAACACAGGTAACCTACCTGACTCTGGAGCAAAGTGGCTCTAATTGCTGGAACTGCAAGTTCTTTATAATCAATGAGTAACTGACTCCTCAAACTGTGACAAACTGTGTGTGAGCGGTTTGATGCATTTCAAACAAACATCAACAAAACATGATGTTTAAGATGGCGCTAGTGTGTTCGGCTCGCCGTCTGTCACTGATAATTTTGTTTGTGTTTGTCCTGGTTTTGACAACTGTCATTTAAAATACCAACTCCTTACTGGGGTATGATCTCTGGGGTGAACCTGGAGAGCCTGCGGCCTCTTTGCCTGATCCCCGGAAGTCCAGCATCCCGGTCCCCCCAACCCCTGTCAACTTTGGCCTGGTGAACGCTAAGTCTCTAGTGAACAAAACTTTTATCCTTAAGCCTTTTATCCTTAAAGGAATCTTTACCTCGCAAGGTTTGGATTTTCTCTGTTTGACAGAGATGTGGGTAAATGTTGGTGAACTTTATTGTTTTTTTTTATTGTGAATTTTCTGAATTGTTGACTGAAATCATGCCTAAATATGATCGAGTCCTTATTGTTGGAGATTTTATTGTGCATGTGTGCTGTCCAAACAAAACAATGTCTAAGGACATTTTAAATCTTATTATTATCTTATTTTAATTTAATATAGCATGTTTCGAAAGCCTCGCATGAGCAGGGACACATACTTTTTCAACTTGAGTATTTGTGACACAGTGTTGTCTGATCATATGCCTGTATTATTTGACATTACTCTGCCCTGTATCACCTTTAAGCCTCTCGCTCCTGCTTAGTGCATCTGTATTATTAACCCTTCCCCTGCCGCTCAGTACTCTCTTTCAATCAAAACAATGTCGTTCCTGACTCTAAGTGTTCTGATACAGATGAGCTCAGCTATTGGTTTCATTCAACCTGTCTAACTGTACTAGATGCTGTGGCTCCACTTAAATCCAGCCAGCCTAAAGCTAAAGCTGAGCCCTGGTTGAATGACATAACTCGCGCTGTTAGACGTGAGTGCAGAAAAGCGAAAGAGGAAGAAGGACAAGCTGCAGGTGTCTCTTATTTTTTATTTAATTTTATTTGAAATGCTTTATAAATAAAGTTGGCTTGGCAAATGATACAACCTAAACCTATAGTATGTACCTTTTTCCCTAGAAACAAGCTCCAAGTCTGTGGAAAGGCTGCTGTCAAAGCATCCTGTGTCGCAGACCCACTGAACAGCACCACCAGCAGTGAAAAAATATTTGTGTCCAAAAGGTTTTGATTGAGACGCGCACTTCTAACCAATCTGAAAAATTCCACTCTTTCTGCTGGATTACCAGGTTTTGGAGAATTCTCAGTTATTGCAATGTCATAACACAGAGCAAATGAAATGCTGAAGTGTAAGGTGCATATTGTAGCTTTTTTTCACATTTTTTTGGCAGCAGTGGTCTATTTTAGGTTGAATCAATCTGCAGTGAACTAATGGTAACCAAGAAAACACATAGCTTCATTTTAAAAAGCTAAATCAATACAACTGTTTTAACCAACTTAAAATTTTGTGTTCATGTTGCTAATGATTACCTTTATGGAAATAATAATATATTAATTATAATTATTTGATGTGTTTTTATGGTTCAACATTTCATAACTGCAAAGGATGAACACAAATTAAAACATCTGGTGGTTAATGCGTCACAAATAATGACGATTAAGGTGTCACAATCAAGGAACAAGGAACACTGTAACTGTACTTCCTCTTTTCTGTTCTTATCATTTACAGGTCTGATGGGTGATGGAGCTGCTGACAAAGTGAAGAGTCCACACGCAATCATTAAATTGGGTTTCTGTCTATTTATGGCAACCTGCTGGGGGTGAAATAAGGCTCTTGCAGAACTTGGTGTGTTTCCAGCTTTACAAATCAGATGAAAAGAACGTGCGCATATCTATGACTTGGTGGGTTGACGGGAGTTTTAGTCATGAATCTACAAAGCTTTGTGCATCTGGCCTCCTGGGGCAAAAGTGAGTCTGCCCATTGTTCCGTTTCTGACATCACACACTGTTCTGCTGGGGAAAAATGGATTTTAATATAATTAAGGACAAGAGAACTCTGTTGAAAATCCATCTGTTGCATTTGTTTATTCTATAATGTTACACTGACGGAAAGACTCCATATCATATTATCAGTGAAGTCACTGATATCACACACAACCAATGTATTCATCAGCTCTCTAAAGTCTTCTTCCTGTTATTTCTCAGTAATTACAGTGTTTCATTTCTCAGATTAACATCTCAGTCATGACAGGACACTTTGATTTCTACATTGCTTTCAAGTCTGTAAAAAACATAAACAAAATAAAACAATACATGAGGTACAGAAGGCAAATTATCTGATTTATATTTAACTATGGAAGTTTCTCTAAGCCAGATTCGTGGATACCCCTTAATGCCTCCTTTAACGGAATCAAACACCATTGAAGTTGGGAAACACTACCACAGAATGTCCAGAATGTAAAGGATTCAACGTCTGTGAAGCATAAATCATCTCAGTTAATTTGAGAGTGATATAATATAGAGATGGCACAAGAGCAATACTTCGTACTAAGTCGATACCAAAAAAGTCCTTAGCAAAAGTATATAGCAAAAGCTTCAGATTAGCTCCCCTGTAGTGTGATTTATCCGGCAGTGACAAGCTCAGCAAATAACCTACAAGTGTAATCTGACATTAGATGTTGAGGATATTAACACTAACTTGTGGGATGGTACAGGTGCAGCAGGTCCACCAGACCGCCACGACTTTAAGCAAAAACACAATTTGTGTATGACGATATTATTTGTTTGAGTCGGGTGATCAAGGACAAGTTATGGACCAAGTAACAAAAAGTCAGCCCAAAGATGATGGGAGGTCTTTACCATGAGTTTACACAGACCATGAGTTTACCATATACTACATATTAGGCTCTCAATTTGTAATACAAATAAGGTGAAAGAAAAGTTACAAAAATCCAGCTCAACAAAGTAGTGATAAATAAAAAACAAAAAAAGTGCTCCACATAAAAACACACAAAAATAGCTTTATAGAAAAATACTACACCAACAACAAGCTGCTCCCGTTCTGAAACTCTCTAGGTTGGGTAATAAGTTATAGAGAGAACTGAACAAAACTGTGTCTCACACAAAAACTGCTGGTTCCAGTGGAATTACAGAGAAAGGTTTGTTATGTCACCATCATCTCGATCAGATCTTTTGTCTTAGTCGTGACCTAAAAAACCCAGGATAGTAGATCTAATCACCTATAAAGATTATAATGAACATGACTCCAGCACTAAAGTAGGCTATATAAAGTACATACGAATTAAACCTGGGCTCCAATAACCTATTTAACATGTAAGCAAATTGTATAGTGGTGTGCGTTTGTTGCCACATAAGCAGTGAGGGTGTATTTAGCCCTGACAGCACTGAATTCAAAAACTGGTTGAGATATGAAAACAGCATTACTCACCTGTTCTTTATTTACTTATGACACACACACACAGCAGTTCATGGAGGCGTGGTGACTTGTGTTACACAAAGGATGTACACGCACAACACAAACACTACTTCTGTGGCAGAAACAAAATGGGCTGTGAAGAGTTTGAGCATCTTGTTTATACAAGGACTCCACTGCTGGGAATGACTCTATCACAAGAATCTGATTTCATCTTATGAAGGCCAAAAGTTGACTGAGGAGTGATCTGTAGATGTTTGTTTTGGTTGTGGCCTTGTGGCGGCCTGAAGAATCAGGGTGTGGTGAGGAGGAAACATGGGGAAAAGTGGCTTCTGTAGCAGGAAGCAGCCTCTAAACCATCACTCCCACTTCCTGTCATTCCACAGATAAGGCCTCCTTGGCCATGTTCATTAACAGGAAACAACAATCTGTAGTGGAGCACACGCACAGTAGTCTTTTTATAATTGTGAGGAAACTTGTTGACATAATGCATTCCCTAACCTTTAGCCTGACCTTAATCATCACAACATCTAATCCTAAGCTCAGCCTGGACCTGATTCTAACCTGAACCCTAAAACCATATTGTAACATTTAAACTTTGAAGTTAGGACCAGACCAAGTTTGTACTCGCGAGCATAGAAAAACCTCTACACACACACACACAAACACACACACACAGTATGCAAATTGGATGTCAGCCACATTCAAACATCCACACAAAACCAGTACAGAACAGCCATACTACAATCACATCCACTATTTTATCATGACAAATAGTGACATCAATACTTATTAAAGCCTTGATAAAGTTCCCCATACAACACATTAGTGCTAACCCTAAAAGAGAACAACTAAATACACACAAACAGAATAGGTACAACATAAGAGTCCACAGCCATGCCAGCAGCTCCCTAAGGTTCCACACACCAGTCATTTGAGCTAAATGCTAACATCAGCATGTCTACCTGCTGATATGCTGACATTTAGTAGCTACAGTACAGTGTTTACCATTTCAACATCTGTGTACATTATGCAAAAGTTTGCTATCAAACACAAAGCAGAGCTGAGGCTGATGCGAGTGTTTCGTAGGTATTGGTTATAAAACAAATGATTTAGACTATTCACTGCTTTTTCCCTGCAAATTCCCTGCTAGAAATCTGTGGGTCATCACTGACAGTCAGCCAGGCTTTGCTGACATCATGTACTTTGCCCCCACAACATCTAAGTGATCTGCATTTCTGACTGTGACACCCAACTCCTCCTCTCGTCTCAACAACAGCATTGCTTCATCAACAGGACCACTAGAGTGCACAGTCAAACCTCGGCAGATAATTCAAAATGCAGCAGCATGTCTTATATTTGATCAGCTAAAAGACATGTCTCGCCACTGTATCTCTGTACTGGCTTCCAGTGGCTGCCCACATCAGAGTTAAGACTGACACTCACCTACAGTTAATGCTTTTCAATGGACAGAGAAAAAGTTTATTTACCTACCAGTTCTGTTCAGGAACCACAGAACCATACACCCTGAAGTTAACCAACCCCTTTTAACCACAGCACTATTACACCTCAGCTTGTTAATGCTTTTATGTGGACTTGGAAAGTTCCTTCCGACAATCAGGCCCTTGTGGGTTTAGTACATGACAATGTGCAATGTCGTCACCAAACCTTCTTCTCTTCCCTCTAGTGCTGATAGTGGCACTAGATGAAAAATAGGAAACAACTAAGTTGTTATGTTCAACTTTAGGGACCATGAAATATCTGTATCAGATTTCAAGGCGAAACATTCAACAACACATTTCCCTAAATAACAAAACTGCTGCTACTTTAGGAAACATACGGGGAACAAAGTCATTAGAGTTGTAAATCTCAGTCTGGACTAAAGTGGTGGACTGACAGACTTATAGCTGTGCTGCTCATATGGCTATAACAGATTATTTCCTTAGTTGATGTCCTACAAGGACAAACCCTGTTATTTACCAATGTAAGTTGCCAAACCAACAACATAGACAGGAAAGCAGTTCTTTTGCAGACTGAACATATTGAAGATTATAGTATATGGGCCCACCAGAAGCTGCTGTGCAACTGTTTCACTCTGTGCAGTGCTCCGTGATGCTCAAAACAACATTTAAACAAGATTTTGAATTGCTGCCTACAAAAACTTGCTGTTTTAAAGTAGGGAGAAAACTAAGTTTGGTTTGGACTGTGCTTCGTCCCAAGACACACCATCACAAGCCTTGAAATAACTTTCAGTGGACTACTGCTCACTGCTCTGTCATGGCTACTGTGTTCATGCTGATATTCTTGTCCACACTTGGGCCCAATCCTGGGCTTTCCGCTCTGGAAATAAAAACACAGACAAGACTGAAGACTGACTGACGGAGGTAGATGCAGACTTTGTTGGTTTAAACACCTCAGACTTTGACATTCATCAATAAAAATGCTTGTCAGTTCGTGTGTCAATGAGTGCGTGCCATCTGCAACAAAGAATACTTATGGGTACAGGATGTGCTGATCTAATGTTTGATTTTATGTTCTTGTTTTTGGTCTTTAAGCATACATATGTTATCTAATTACTGGTGCGTGTTGAAAGAAGGCAGACAAGGAAGTGGGTGGTTCAGGATTCCCTCTGACCAATGAACCAATTCCCCACAAGTAAGGTTTTCAGCAAACGATCAGCAGGCACCACCTGCATATTTTGAGCCACCTCACACACTGTACCCAAGTATAGAGAAATTCATATGCTATCCAGCACTTTAAGTAAAATATACATAAAGTACCTCAAATTATAATTCACAGATAGAAACACATGTTCATAATTTTACCAGCTGCAACATTATCATGATGCTTTCATAATCATTTTTCATTAACATGAAATGAGCCATTCTGCCAAAAGAACTTTTTTTTTTTTAATACTTTTACTGAGGTAATCGTAAGAATGTAAGAAATTAATTTTACACTGTGGTATTGCTAGTTTTACTTTGGTAAACAACATATTTCTGAATATGTCTTGCACCACTGCTCATCGTGGTGTTTCAGTGTAAAACCACTTGATTAAGTCTATTCAGTGATCATGTCTCACTTCACGTGGTTATACTGATAATATGATTATTTATGACACCAGGCTTTTAAGCCCTGCACACATGCACAGACCAGTAAGGCACAAGTAAGCACAGCACCAAAAGTGGTCTTCCCTGATGTTAGCTTGAGTTTCAGCAGAGCGCCACACCCATGGCCTCTGAACCTATTCCCCAGCCAGAGGGTAGTGCCAGTAAACTCTAAACACAGCGAGGGAGATATGAAGAACACAGGCAGGAATTTTATCGACGGGCCACTCCCAACAGCTGTCCGATATCATGTGGCATGGTTCTCATCGGTCAGGGAATATCTGGAATAACTTGCAAATGATTACACGCAGGGAACTGTGGTCATTTTAGTAACAACGGTTTCAACACTAAGAAGCTCTACATTAAGAGCTGTGTTGGTCTTTGGTGTGGCTGAGCCTCCTGCTTGCATGATCATCACAGTGTCAGGCTACTGTCAGCTTCTGAATGCTGTTATACGCATGTCATGTAGGTACATGTATTTTCAGGTCAAAGTTCAATCTAGTGAACAAAGTACAGCAAAACACATCAGAGGGAGAGCTGAGCAAATACAGGAAAAATAATTGCCTTTGCTTATTTAAGGCAGGAAAGGCTAATGATGGTACAAGGCCTGAAAGTATAAACTGAGTGAGAGACGATTAAGCTGAGCTCTGGCTCTGCACTGAAACCTGGTATCGCCTTATCAAAAACGATCACAGCGCACCACTTGTCTGATCATGTTTGCACACTATTAATTGCACATATGTAATGCTGACTGTCCTGATTTGCTGGAAACAAGAGGAGCAATACCAACTGGCAGTGAGGAAAACATAGGCAGGAAAACCCTGACAACACTGCACAATATGTAGGATTTTTTCTCCATACAGAACAGAAATGTGTAATTTTCTTTTTTTTGAAATATTACAGTGGCGTGAGAGCTAATGGGTTAATGCAGGCTGAAGTTTTAACTTTTAACTTATTTTATTTCTGTACATACCTGCTTAAAGAACAGGTTCACAATTTTTAAGTGTGTCCTAAAACTACAGTGAGGTGCACATATGAGCCCAGATTTTTCATTCTGCAAATATTCCTGCTGTTCATACTTGTCGTACATTCCTGAAGCCCTTACACTAGAAGTGAGGTATTCAAATATGTATCTAAAGCGAACATAAGGCTTCGACAGTTTGAGTTTTTCAGTAAAACGTTTCCTGTTTCTTAAAAAAGCTTCCTTGTATTTCCCTAGTCAGTGGTTCCTTGTCAAGTTGCAGTGAAAGAAAAATAACTGAAAGAAGAAACTCAAGGCATTTTCACACTTAGCTTGTTTGGTTCAGACCTGTTGACTTTTTGTTTTTGTCTGAATCAAAATAGCAGGTGTGAAAGAACTAGAACTTAGTTTGGCCATAGAGGTGGTCTCAGGCTATCATCACAACCTAAACAACAAAAAAAAAGACCAAAAAACAAGAGACAGCACATGAGAAGAGGAGAAGACATATTTAATTGCAATTTGTTCTGAGGAAGAAGCAAGGGTCAACTTGAAAGAACGCCAGAATGTAAGAATTGTTTTGTCCTGGGAGAATAAGAGATAAGGGATATGAGGGATGTGAAAAGCCAAAAAATAAAAACTACAAATTAGGCCAGCATAGTAGTTTGGGAGGATAGGAAGATGTAGCAAACGTGGGCAATGACGATGAGATGTAAAAGTCAAGCAAGGTTCTATTGTGACTTCCCAAAATGGCAGAGTGGAACAAAGCCAACATTGACCTTTGTTCGAACTTTCAGGTGTGAAAATGCCCTTAATGTGATTAAAGTTGTTTTCACGTATGAAATTCAGACCTTGTCAGGACAATCAGGTCCAGATGTTGTAGCAAACAGTGGGAGACTGTCCGAGTCAGACATGTTCCTCTCATGAAGAAGAACTCTGCTTGAGCTGTAGGAGGCACAACGCGAAACAGCAGAGATCACACTCTGAATTTAGCCTTACTTTGTACTAGGTGGCTCAGAGCTAATATGAAGGTGAAAGCTATAATCAGAGATTGTTAAAAAAAATCAAGGATATTAAGACACACTAAACATAATTCATATTTTTTTACAAATAAATACCTTTAGGGAAATGCATGTTTTCAAAATAAAGCTTTTCTGTCCAGCAGGCTTAAATGGTACCATGTAAAAAGAAGCATGTAAAACTACTACTACTAAAACTACTGGAATTGATATTCCACTAATTACATTTTTTTTCTTCTTGCATTATTTTTTATAAATACAAATAACAAACAACAACAACAATAAATATAACAATATAACAACAACATCCTTTACCAGGCCCACCTACTGGGTGCTAACCCTTTTTACTTCAGAAACCACAAGAAGCTTAAACTCTATGCAAAGTCTAAGATGTTAGTGGTTCAAACATGTCATTTTTCAGGGGTTGGATTGAACAAGCTATTTGTAAATATTATGTTTGGATAGTTTCGCCATTTTCTTACATGTGACTGTAAGAGTTGGACTTGGAAGATGGAAAATGGAAAAAAAAAACTGAAGCAACAGAGACAGAAACATCGTGATATTTAATTTTTAAAAGAGCCAAGTGCACACAACTTTGCCTCCTACAATGTCTACAATAGCCTCTACCTGCTTGGTACCTGGATGAGTGTCTTTCAAATCTTTCAAAGGCAATATGGATATTATCTATAGGTGTAACAGTACTGAAACCAATGCCAAAGCCACAACAGGATTTCAGAGCACAGCTTCACGTGACAAGAAACCTGAGCTTCAAGTGTAAAATCAGCAGAGTGCCCCTTTAAATAAAAAGTGAACCAACTGATTAACAGACTGTGGTTAGCTGCAGTCACTACACTGCTTAATGCAGACCAAAGGTGTTAGCGAGGAGCTTCAAGTATCCCTAAGAGACACGTGGACCATTCTGTATCTCAGCTCTCCTGTTTCCATGGATATAGTGCATCAGTGCTTGTCTGTGCCAGCCTTTTCTACTTCACATGTAGCAGTGTGTGAATGCTCCCCCTGTTCACTCTGAGCAGCTGCGTTGGTGTGAATACGTCACGTAGACTGGGCTCTCAGCTCATGTAAGACAGAATAGAACTGAAGAACAGACCCCACTGAATTGTGGGAGTATTGGAAAAAACCCAACAATACTTCAGTGATGGCGATTTTGGGAAGGTGGGAGTATAATGTACGGTACATATACATATATACATATACAGATACACTACAGTGCATCATCTGAAGCATGACTTCACGTTATATAATACATGAAGGTGCTGTGCTAGATTCACTTGTCTGTATGACTGAACAGTGTACTGACTAGATTAGACAAGGCTCAGGGAAGGGAATGGACTCAGCTTATTAACAAAAACATAGAAAAGAATTTAATCAGAAGCATCTGGCTCAACATTCATTTATTCAAAACTTTACTTTAATACAAAAATCAGCAGAGGAAAAACTCCTGGAATATTCCTGAATCTCCTCCATAAAGCTGATGCAATCACATGTCAATCACACGTCAGCTGACACTTGAACTTTCAGTTTTTTTTTCCTCTTCAATTACTTTCAGCTCCAAAGACCAATACAACCGCGCATGTGCCACGCAGCGTTCTTCGTGTTGTTCAGCCAAATAAAATTAAAGAGAAAGCTTCTTCTTCCTGTCATCATGTTTTGTCAGTTGTATTATAAAAAGAACCACGTGCATGTCTGTAAAGTTCATGTGCATCAGAGGGCAGTGAATTGGTCTTAAAGACATTTTTGATTCCGTCAGTGTTTAGACAACAACTGACACTTCACTTGATAATTTAATGCTTCCTCTTTGTTTACATGACGGTTGATGACACTTCAGCTTCTTTTTGTGCTCTAGCAAGATACATCAAATGTTTTCAGTACTTCCACTCAGCTACTCAGACAATTCAAATACTTAGAAGCTTGTACTTCACTTCATTTCACAGACATTTTGACTTGTTTCCTGCAGTTACAACTGCACTTTCATGGAAAAATGGAAGAGAAAGCAGAGATACGCTGTGGCATCAGTCTGTAGTTCTAATGTAAAGCAAGATAAAATGTCGCAGCAGCTGGGAGAGCCACCAGTCAAACTACTAGGATTGAAGAAGGGTCATTAATGTAATCGCACACAGAGACTATAGTAGCACATACACACTCAAAGTGCCCCCAAGGCTTTCCCATTAAGGATGACCATTAATCTGAACAGTCTCTCTCCTACTGGGCCCAACCAACAAGCTAGAAAGAGCCTTACGAGCACATTTACCTTCCTACACTCGTGAGTACACTCAGTGACACAGTGCATTCTGTTCCCTCACCTTAACCTTAACCACTGCAACTGGTCTATCCCCAACCCTTACCCTGACCTAACCCTAATTCTAACATAGCCCATGAATTACCATAAATTCAAGTCACAGAACCTCCTTTTCAAATAACATAGACCAGGTGCTAGTTCTTTCTTCATGCTAGCTGATCGTAATTACATTTGATGGGAAATATGTCCAGAATTTGAGCGAGCGTATATACCTATACAGCTGATATTTAACCATACAACCACAGAGACACACGCATACTGGGAGAGGCATCCTTGACCTATTGTGTAATCAGCACTCCTATACTATAGTCACAACAACATGATCTAAATTTATCTACTGACTTGTCTTGGTAGTTTCTGTTTTAACATATTCATTTTTCATAATATACAGTGAGCTTTGAAGTGAACTGTACATAGCAACAATGTTATTACTGCCTTACTGATATGGTAGAGACTTTTAAGGAAATGTAAGAGGGGGCACACACTTTTCCCCACTGGTGTACTGATTACATCCCTCTAATCTCCAGAGAGCACCACCACATTAAGGGGGTCAATCTGGACAAGATTCCAATCACCGCAGGGTGACTGGAGTCAACTCTTCCAACACTGGATTTAGGTCAAAGTTTTTTCAAGTTAACAACAACTGGGACAGCTGCTGAGTAAACTCAAGTTCAGCTGTAGCAAGCTTTTCTATTGGCTCTGCTGAAGCACAACAGGTGTACTGACACGCTGACTATTGGCTGCTCTACGCGCTCAGTTACTCCAGGTTTTCTGACATATCGCTTCACTTCATCAGTACAACGAGTTGACTGAACGTGTAGGCGTTATGTCGAAGTTATTACGTTAGCTACTGTGACGCCACACATGTCAAACACAGTCAAATTCCACTTACTCCGACATTTTCGCCCTTGCTCGGGAAAGAGGCCAGTCTTCCTCCGCCTTTCACCGGCATCTTGCTTCTCCTCGAGTCCGCCGAATAGGCGCTTTGTCGTCGCGGTGAAAGCCGAAACGGTTTTGGGTTCGGCCGGTACGTCAGTTAGCGTGGTGGCTAGTTTTTCAAATGAAACGTCTGTTTGTGACAGCGAGGCCAGCTCCGCCCTCGTCGCTGCCAGGCTTGTGTTCCTGCGGGCGGACAGCCTACTGGAAGGGAGGAGGTCCGTCCGACCAGCACCACAGCTGTCTGTCTTTCAGTGCTGCTACACACAGCAAGCCTGGGAACTGACATTTCCTGTTTCCACTGTTTTTGTATGTGCTGGGAAGTAGCAAGAGTTCACATTATCCTGTGTGGAGAAGCCGCCACAGCGTGGGGTGGTCCACTCTCTCCA
Source organism: Helostoma temminkii (assembly GCA_900302695.1). Taxonomy (NCBI): domain Eukaryota; kingdom Metazoa; phylum Chordata; class Actinopteri; order Anabantiformes; family Helostomatidae; genus Helostoma; species Helostoma temminkii. The sequence continues at coordinate 3,184 of OMLM01004268.1, read as the reverse complement.
CTCTGCCGCTACATCCACGACATGAACTAGAGCTCTTGTGCTTTTTCCTCAGAAGGAAACTGCGCACTTTCTAGATGTCACAATAACACACAGGTTGTAAAGACTGTGGAACTCTGTGGTCCCTTATACAGTATTTGTGTGGAGCAGATCATGTATGTTATGTAAATGTTTGGTAACAAGGGAATAAAAAGAATCTGCATGATTTCTGTCTTTTCTTAAAGCTGGTACGTGCAGTTATTTGGTTACATTGTGTGGTTGCTTTGGTTAGTGTTTAAATTTGATTTAGTATTTTCAGTTGTTGCATTATCTATAATTAATTTAGCCCATTTATTACACTGATAAGTTATTTTTGGCTCAAAGGTTGGACACCAGTCTGTTCTAGTCTTCTGTCGGGAAGGATGAAACATGACATTTGTAAGTAACTGAAAGAGACCTCACATTGTTCATACTGGACATCCCTTAACACTTGAACTGCACAGTGTACAGTGTCCCCCTCCAAGTTGAAGACCACTTAGAAGTTAGTTTAGAAGTGCACATTTATTCTCTGCAAGTAGGAGCAGGTGGGTT
>OMLM01004261.1:84959-97250 GCA_900302695.1 Helostoma temminkii | reverse complement strand
GTCACGCCGGTGAGACCAAAACAAGCCTGTCTTAGAGACATATTCAGGGATGAAAACAAAGGATTGATTTACACCCCTCTTGCCCTGCCCCTTCACCCCCCACGGCCACAAACACACACTGCAAAAACAATATGCCGAAGAGCATGATGTCATAAAAGGTCAAGAGGTGTTTTAAATGTATAGGTAAATGCACAAGGTCTTTACATAGTCATGTAAATACTCTGATACCTCAAATAAAATGTAAATGTAAATCTGCATGTTACATTGACATCTGCCCCTCCTGGATCAGCCCTTAAGGAGACCCCAAAACAAACAGTGAGTGAGGGTCTTAAACCCATTCACCCTGACACGTAAGCTCTCCTGGTGTACCCCTGACAATATTCAGCTGCCAGCGAACTGCCGCACTTTCTCTGCACCCCAGATTTCTGTACACCCTTCCCAAGCAAGCACACAAATAGAGAGTCTCTCTCATACACACACATATGAAATCAGATCATGGTTCGCCCTCCACCCATCCCCACCTGTGGCCTCCACAGCTGGGCGAATACTCCCATGGAAACTCCTCCCATTTGTGTAGAGTAGTTGTGTGTGTGTGTGTCCTTTTATTCCTCTATGTATTCTCTATAACCCACTACCCCCCTTTCAAAAAGCACAAAGTTCCAAATTTAGTTCACACCCCACAAATCAAGCAGATTTAAAGAGAAGAACACTGCCTTGTGCATCCCAGCCTGGATAATAAGTCACCCCTCGTTCAGTATTTATATGCTGATAAGAGTATTTTGGTGAATTGCAGGTCAAAAGATGTCTAGACGTCTGGTTTAAAATGGGAAGACTAAATAATTTTAGCTACTCAGAGTGTTTAGCATTTAACATAGCCTATTGCTTTTTGACAGTAATAGTTTGGGAATTTTGTTTGTTAAGAAAATGTATTCCACTTTTACTTTTTTATGATAAATACCTATAGCCATTTTCTGGCGAGCTTATCCTAATGATAATAGGGAAAACAGCTACTCTGGCTCTGTTCACAAAATACCTACTAGTGGCTTCACCGACAACAAATTAACACATTGGTTTAATCTGATCAAAAACCAAACCAATAAAAATTTTATAGGAGTTATATTATCTCTTGGCTGGCATCTTAACTTCCTGGCAAAAACTGTAGTTCCTGCCAACTGCTCCATGCTAAGAAACTGACAGGCACACAACCCTCAACACTAATGTTTTTGTAACCTTCAGACAAGGCCTAATACAAATGGAAATGTGTACCAATGTGAAATTCTGAAATTAATACTTATTTTTTAATCAAACTTTTGGCAAGAAGGCAAAATATCCTTTAATAGCATTTAGTAATAATATTTCAGTGTATTTCACACAACACTATTACAATCAATGGTTATAACGGCTATAAACTTGCTTGGCACAACAGTAGTGAGAATATAACAGTGGCTTCACTAATGTTGTTCAGAGCATGTTTTGGGTTAGATCTCTATCTACTGTACGAATGTGTGCATGTATACACACACGAGTGTGTGTGTCAGCACAGTACATGTGGATAAGCTGCTTGACAAGTTGTCTTTCAAGCTTGGAGACATAAATCAGAGGATGTGAGCTGTTCTTCTCTTACGGTTTTTCTCGATTTCGTTGGCTCATTTTTCAAAACAGACTAAATATTCTCTCAACTGTAAGGACAACAACAGTTTGAATATACAACAAAACTTTTTTGCATGTTTGCAAAAGGTAATAAGTCACACAAAGCATTTTACATTTCAAAACCAATTTTTTTTGTCAGTTGATTGGCCAGTGCTACCAAAATGAAGAATCGTTTTGTTATTGTTTAAGCCATACTGGTCATAGATGCCTTTTCACCATGATACTTTTAAATTACATTATAATTACAGTACAATTGCCACAAAATTACACCCTTTTAAAAAATTGAAATAAATAAATTGCATAAAAATGAAAAAAAAGTAAGTAAAACCTTTGTACCCCTTCAGCAGGCTACATACAGTAACACTATGAGTTCTCATCTTTGTGGACATCCTGGGGGTCTTATCGGTTTGTAAGAGGTTTTTCCTTGTTATGCACCAGGGGGAAAAATCTCCTTGGGTGGTGCAGCCATCCCCTGCACTGATCACCTGGGATCTTCTCACATGCAGCATTCATGGCATTTAACAAACATCTAATCATGTGGCTGATAGTCATAAACTTCCCACCTCCAGGCTGAATTGAATTCCTCAATTGGATTCAGGAATGGGGAGTGTGGTGGAAGCAACTGCATTTTCATCCTTGGATGCGCTACAAACCATTCTCTACACATAGTTTGTCAAATCTTGCCTAACTAAATATCTGTCATGTTCTGGTATTACATCTCTGTATAGTGTTGCTTGGACAGCCAGGAGAAATTGAGTGTTGTAGGGCCCAGTGTGTGAAATATGTGTGCTCACACAATTCCCAGAAATGGCAGCACACATTGTGATACTGTCCCCATGTTGAAAGATTTTGATAATTCAATAGATCATTTTGAATGTGGTGCCAAAAATGATAAATGTTTATAAGTTGTGAAGAGTTTGACAGTTTTGCTGAGAAGGAACTAATCAGTTTTGATCAGTAAGACAAGTGATTTTTGTGCAGATTCATAGAGAACTGTATTTACTCTTTTGCACACGTGTGCCAAAACAATGCAATTTGCTTGAAGGAATGAGAACTTCTACTCTAACAACTAATTGTTCAGAGATTTGAGCTTCATGTTTAAAAAAATACAATTTTCAGGTGAGAAATGAGCCAAAGTGATAGAGAAAAACTGTAAAACACCAGTTAGAAAGCAGCTCTGAGAGCTTTCTTGAATTATGTTACACGCAGTTGTTTTATTTGCTTCAGTTTTACTATTGTGCCCCTTGACCATTTTCCACACTGTATTTTTAAATTCTACGTCTTCCTGGCAATTTTTTGTGGTTCGTCAGGAAATTATGCTTGACGTAAACAATCTTCTGTCTGTGGTTAGCTTCTTCTCAGTATTTGCTTCCTCCAGTGAAGGGCAGAAGGATGTGGAAACCCCCATACTGCACCTGTGAAGCAACAACTTCCTCTCGTCTTTTTTGTCCTGTTCTCTCTATCACAGCTTCCCCTTCACCAGGCAGACTTCCTGTTGAGGCAGACTGCCGTGGCACATCTTTTTGGTGTTTCGCTAAATGCCAACTTCAGCAATAAACTCTTGGTTTCATGGTTTTGGTTTAGCCTGTGACCTGTGACCTGCAGCTTTCTGAAACTTCCTTCTCATCCGGTGTGAAACTAAACAGCATTTTAATCTCAAAACACCATCACATTTTGTTTGATGTTTCTATTTTATTGCTCCCATAATGAAGAAAAATATCCTCTTTTAGACAATATTTCAGTCCTTTTCAAGACTGAAGGTCTGAAGGCAACTGTTTGCTAAATATGAAGTTTAAGTCATTAGGCATTTAGTTTAAAACGTATCTTTTTAAACAGAACAACTATTTTACTTTGTTTTTGGTGAACTTAACTGTGCTTCTTTGTACTTGTTAACATTAGGTCTGATGGAAGCAGCAGTTATTTCCACCTGCTCTTTTGTGCTAAGCTAACAAGCTCCATCTTAATATCATGAGTGTGGTGTCAGTCTTCTCTCAGCAAGAAAACAAATTGCATTTCAAAGCATTTTTTTCAAAATACCAACCTATTGCTTTAGCGGGCCCATGTAAAGGTGTTTAAATGAAGGTATGCGGTGAGTATGGTGAATGTAAACACAATCTAAAGCTCGAAACACGGTGACACATTTAGATAGTCTGCAGTAAGTTGATGCTCTGTGTTGTGGTTTCTTTGTTTTGAAGTGAATTGAAGTGAAGCTTTTCTTGCAGGGTTGAATTATATTATTCAACATTCTATGAACTTTCTGAGCAGCATCACAAGGTCTTTTCATAATGCACTCACTGGCCACTATATTAGGTACACCTGTACAATCTAACGTAATCCAACACAGCAGCTCTGCCATGAATTCTACTTTAATAAAGTTGAAATTCCTCAGTGTTTACATTAGATTGTACAGGTGTACCTAATAAAGTGGCAGTGAGTGCATAGCTCTCTGTTATTCTCTCTGATCTGATAAATGACCACCAAATATCACTATACTCCACAGCATTTCCAACTGACATTCAAATACTATTGTAAAATCTTGCCTGCACTACCAGGATATGTGCGCCGTGACAACGGATTCTCTGTTGTGTCCTTTGTTTGCTTTACACCACAATGAATCAACAGCATTTTAAATGGGTGAATGGTGAATGGTTTCTTTTTGTGAGCTCCACCACGACTGTTCTCCAGCTCGTCGTCTATTTCAAACATAGTCTGTTTTACAATCATGCTAATGTATTCAAAGGACATTGGCCATGGAGGGAAGACAATGAGCTTAACGACTGCATAACCAACTGTAACATAGAGCAAAGGGAGGGGGGGGTCACACCAAAACACACACAGCACTGTGAAAAACAAGAAGATTAAGAATTTAAGTTAGAACAATAAGCTAACTGTAAACACAAGTCAAAGAGCTGACAAAACAGGCTGCTGAGGCCTCATTGTCTACTGGTAAACCCTTAAATGTAACAGTGTTTAAAGGCTGCTAGACACTCAGATTAGTAGGGTATTAGGGGCACAGCTCTAACAGACTATTATGTCTAAGGATGGGAAGAACCTAATATAAGTCAGCGTGAAAAAAATAAACAATTAGTGAGTGTAGTCAAATTGCTACAGGAAAAGGAAAACTTTTTTTTCTTCTTCTTGGTTGAACATTAAAATTGTTACACCTTGCCGTGCACTATACTGTGTGAATTGTGTAATATGCAGAAGACAATATGTCTGTAATTGACAATAGGTCTGTATTTTCCACTTTACAATTACATCAACTACAGTGGAGAATTTGAATGCTCCAATGGATCTATAAACAGAGACTAAACACGATCAGTCTAAGAAACGGCCAGTTTCTGCACCAGCAACGATTTCAGTTGGAACACTAATTATGTCTTATGACATTGTAGCTTCCCAACAGCTAATTTTTACACTCAAGTGACAAAGTCTAACTCAGGAGGATGTTAAGAGTGCAGGGATGATTCAACAAACTAAACTTTAAAATGCTGTTAGAATTGCTGTTAATTTTTCTAATCTCAACCAATTGTTTGTTATTGTAATAAATTATTACTTATTATTATAAACTCCAACTATGTTTCTCTAGTCTGTTTGTGCCTATTTACAACCAAACCATAACCACAGTGTGTGTGGTCACACCATAAAACAGATTCGTCCAGCAGTGGTGTGTAACATTTTCAGGAGGCACTCACTATATGTTATACAATATGTTATTCTAAAGTGTTTAAAAAGCAAATAGAAAAGTTGAACTAGAAGCTGAGTTGATAAATGCTGACAATACTGATAAACCTGGGGAAGGTTCAGCTGCCTCCCTTCCCTGATAATTTGCATAAAGTTCATAATATTCAGAATTCAATATTCTATAAAGTTGGAAATGTTTGGCTTTTGTGTAACTCATTTAATTGCACTGATTTGTTTGCTTTGAGCCTTGTGCTGAGCTGCCTCGACCCCCTCCCCATGTGAAAATAGGATTTTCCAATAAAGTAACATTCCACAGTGGTGATGTCATTAATTGTAGGCCATGGTCACACACTGCACCCGCTGCACCCGCTGCACCCACAAACATTACTGCTCCACACTTGCTGCTAACTGCGTTGGCGTTACTAAACCAGTGCACCTCATAAAGTGTTTGAGCAGAGAGGGACTGTGTAAAAATATAAGGGTGTGTGTAAAAACCTCGGATAACCCTCCAGCGCGAGGGGTGTTCACTCTCAACTGAGTCTTATACTGAAAAGACGTGCTGTTACATGTGTACCAAACACTGTATCATATTAAGAAAGACATGTGCCATAATAGTTGTAGGAAGTGTAATGGCATGCAGGTGATAGGAAAGACTGTTGTGCACTATTGTCAAGAACTGGAAATAAACCAGTAAAAACTACAGGAACAGAGTAAATATGAGTTTGGTGGAAAAGACTGCAGTGCATGAAATGAATGAGTGAATTTTTATTCTAATTATTTACTTTTTATACTTAAAATTTATTCCAGTTTGTTACTCATTTGGCAGCAGTAGCTTTATCATCATAATTTCCATTAAATATTAGATAGGCATTCAGCAAATATTGACATTTAAGAGGTATGTTTGTTTAAAATGACAACTTGTAAGTGATTAATTCTATCAAACAATTAAACTAGGAAAAGTAAATAAGATGTAGAGTGTGTCATTAAGTGCTGATGTTTTTTGTGTGGCTAAATTAGAACTATTACACAAATTGTCATGTGTCTTTCGTTCAGGATTAAATTAAGTTTATATTTTTTCTTTGTTTTCCAGTTAACTATGCGGTTTATCAGTCAATGAAGAGGTCAGGAGGTTTTTCCAAAAGCAAAAATAGCCGAGTGTTCTCACTTCTGCACAACAACCACGTTTCTAGGGCGCCTAGATGCTTTTCCCGCGTACACCGAACACATCCAAATGTGGATGTGGTCAATATGCAGGAGAAGTCAGATGGAGCTGCGTGTCCCACTCACGTTGCAGCTCAACGTGACTTGAGGGATGTGAGTTCGGTGCCAAAACAAAACGTGATGCAAGCGCTACACGAGAATGTGTGTCACATTTGAGAAAGAAGAGGAAATGGCGGCCATTGCCAAGATATTTGACCTACTATTCGCTCAGAGGGAGAAGCGAAACGCAGAGGCTTTCTACGGTGCAGGAGCGACAGACCTAGAGCGCAAATACTAAGCTGATTGTATGGTAAGACGTTATTATTACTAATATTAACATTAGAAACATAGAAATAGATACTGTTATACGCGATTTGGAACCGTTTCACTGTCCTCTTTCGTGCTGCGTTTAACTGTCGTAGGACTTTATAGCGTTTATAACCATAGCGCTGTTGACCTCCTGGCTGCGCTCCAACAATGAGTGTTTTGATGAAACCCACGTGACTAACTTTAGTTCCCCCCCTCCTCCGTGTCTGCTGAGTCCATAACAAACAAGTCGCAGATAAGGGGACTAGAGCAACCCTCCTGTGGGTAGAGTCTAGCAACACTATTCAACGTGACACTTCGGTTCCACGGGGCTGTGAGGAACACCTTTCATTCCACTGACTGGATGAACTGTGCGTGATTCGTGGACCAAACTGTCGAGCCGTCAAACTCCCTTTTTATTTCAAAAATACGTTGATATATTGATGCTGATGGTAAGACAAACTATATTTTACACGTCAATGTTATAGTAGTTATAGTTTTGCGTGAAGTGGTTTGTTTGGGTTCGTTTTAGATTTGGTTGTGATGCAAGTGAATTCTATGAAGTTGTAACTCTTGCGTCGCTTTGCCATATTGAGACGTTTATATGCGTAGATAGTGTGTTAATAGTCTTTTGTTGTCGTTGGTAATATAGAAAAATACATTATATGGCTGTGGTGTGTGTAATATGAGTGTTAAGTGCCATGACAGGATGCTGGCTATTTGTGTGCCGCATCTCATTGACCTACATTCGCAATGAATCCAACTGCGTCACGTCAAGTTTTCTCTGCAGATTTTACTCGGTATTTGCAAAGCGGAATTGACTTTCTGCTGCCTTTATATTCACAGTTGCAGTGTTCTGCGTTTTGGCTGCAGGGATAGTCGGTGCATTTTTAACTGCAGTTAATGTTTTTGGATGGTTAGCTGTAAAATACTCTCGGTTTTCTGTGCGTTTGTCTGGAAGTGGGGACACCGACCACAGTGGAAACCTGATCTGCATACCGCGCCCACTTCATTTTCGACGAAAACAACTTTCACTCGCAGGCAAGAGTAACCCTTTAGGTGAAAGAAATGTATTTTTTAATGTTAACAACATGTTAATATTGTCCACTGAAGAAAAAAAAAAGTTAAACTAAAGTCACGCTTGTTATTAATAATGATTAGACATTGCGCACTTATGTTTAAATTCGTCACCTGCTGCGGTTCCCAACAGTTTATATGAGTAGACAGCCATCGTAAAACTGCAGGCTATTTGACTTGTGAAAGTGCTCTTCCTAACTATATATTCTATATGTGTCAAACAGTTGCGCAATGCTGTGAAGCTTCCCCCTTCAGGCCCCTCTGAGGTGTTTTTTTTTTCTAGCTGGTCTCTTATTTCTGTCTTCATGCTGATCTTGGGCTGATATGAATGCTGGTATTTCTAAAAGCCACTCGGTGCCTCTGTTATTCAAGTGTTTCCACTAGAAACAGTGTGTTGCAGTTAAAACGCAAAAATAACTCCACCATTTATGGTCTAATTAAGCAAATACAAACAATAACTCACTTATAACAAAAATGAATACTACCACTATTTTGAAGTATATGCTGAATGTGACGGTGCTTAGTTGATACTGTCTATCAGTGATGTAGTGAAACAGAGTTGCGCTTCATCACATTACCACACAGCAGTTGCTGTTGCAGGGGCCTTGAGGGTCTGGGGCCGGTGTAGGGGATGGGGCCTTTGAGAGTACATTAAACAGTGTAGTATTACATTAGAAAGCAGAACCATATATCTATACTAGTTACTGCCCATCCCAGAAAACATACAGTATCTTCTGCTTTTACTGCCTGCACACACCTGATAAAACAGTCTGTTGCAGACAGACAGCTCGGGGACTACAGAGTTATTATTATGCACATGTGAAATATTATCTGGCAGTGCGTACAGATAAAGAAGGCTGTGATATGACGAAGCCATAAAGTCAGGGTAGGAAATAATCTCAGAATTTAACACTCTTGCTCTAATGAAGTACTGCAGTTGGACGAAGCTGGAGACATTCCTCACAAGCAGCCTACTGTCTCTGTTTGGCCTGCTGACCTTTACTGTCAGACACTGCAGCAGGTGGAGAATCAGGTTCACATTGACATGGCAGAGTAGTGAATTGTGTTTTAGATTTATTTGGTGTTGGCCCAGTTACCTATTGCTGCAGTAATTACTTGGCAGGTTAGGGCACACATGTACTTGATCACATAAAACACAAAGGTGCAGATGGTGTTTGGTGGTGGGGGAGGTGGAAACTTTAAAAACCTGTCCATGTGTATAATCAATGCCAGTAAAACCTTGGATCACACCTCATTGAAACTCTGCAGGCTTAACAGAGCCAATAGTCGACCTCTGACCTTGCTCTAACACTTGGTGTGTATGTTCTCTGATAGGGATAAGGCCATGGCCACTCCATCAACATCAACAGCAGGACCAGTTATGGAATCCAAGGCAGAGCTCTCATGCCTCGGGGGGATTAAGGCGCTGAATTTAAAGGTTGGGCCTGTCAGGAGGAACCTCTTCGGGCCTGTGGACCATCAGCAGCTGCAGCAGGACTTCAAGCGGTTGTTCTGCATGAGCGTGGAGGTGGCCAACAAGCGCTGGAACTTTGATTTCCAGACGGACAAGCCAGGAGCTGGGTCCAACATCCAGTGGGAGGAGCTCAAGTGCCAGGATGTGCCGACATTTTACCACAGCTGCACGGTGAGGCGACCTGAAATCGGGGGGACAAAGGGCAAGAGGCGGACATCGTCTTCGTCAATCGAGGATTCCTCTCAGTCCAGCAGCTCCTCTGGTTCTGGGGATGAGTACCTGGAAGTGACCACTAGGGGGTGCTACAGGCTGCAGCGACCAGGGAAACGACAGTCCACCATCACAGGTCAGTCCACAGAATATAATACCTAAAATTAGCTGAAAAGCTTGAGAGTTGATCTATATGGTAAATATATAAGCCAGTTAGCTTAGTACAAAGATTAGAGCAGCAGCACATTTGTGTTTACAATAGCAAATTGAAACTGAGATTTCCTGAAAGCACTTTATCTGATCTGATTTTTTTTTTCCTCTTTAGATTTCTTCAAGGTGAAAAAGAGAAAGCTTCTCCATTACAAACCATCTTCACGACAGTAGTCAAGCACAACAAGACCCAGTAGAGGATCACTGAGTGGTCCACACATCACCTCACATAGATATGACTCATATCATATGTATATATGTAGCAATTTCTAACTGACTGTCCACAAGCTCATACAGCATGGGCTTAAAAACTCTCTCACATCACATACTTTTAATTTTCAGCATAAGGAAGCTAGCATGTTCCTAGTTAATCAAGCCCAGACTTTAGAAACGGTTTTTGTGGACAATTACAAATATATATACTCTATATACTGTTTTCCTCAGCTTTTACCCATACTGTGAAATGATTTTTGAATGCACTCTTACAAGAAATAACTGAAAACAGGCTCAAGTTCTAAGAGGTACTATTTCCTCTGAAGTGGCCTTGCATAGTATTTGATCTCCGTCTTCATTTTTCTTGCTAAATTCAAAGCAGGTTCTAATTAGATGCGTTACTATTCCTGGCCTCAACCCACATTTACCCTTTAGTTTACACCATGGCTCAAAAAGCGCAGATCAAGCCAAGGGTCAAACCTTCAGTCATGGTTCAAAATTTGGCAACGTCAATGGAATTAGCACCAGGTTAAAGGTTAAATTATGAGGCAATGCGGCGGTATCTGTAAATTACTCATTTAAATTGAGAGCAATAGTAATGATGTTTAATATGCAACAATTTATTTATTATATACAATGCCAGATCATTGTCTAAATTTACAAAAAAGAAAAGCATTGCATAAAACGAGGTAATATAAGGTGTGGAAACCAGTGGGCCCCAAATTATTCCTTACACTATAAGTCGTTATGGCTCATATCCACTTCACCGTTGCCACTTTAAAATATTGGCCATATACAGCATCACAACACGGCAGATGTACAAACCGCAAACTATATTCCCTTTTTACTTTGTATTATTTGCATAGTGGGGTTGTAAAGATATTTTTGGGCAGCAGACCAGAACATACTTTATTTAGTTGTATGTTTTATGCTTTTTAATGTAGCATATTCTACTTTCTGTCTTGTATGTCACATCCACGTTGTTGGTTTTATATTTGCCTCTTTTCTTCATGAACATAATGTAGCTTTTTATCACTGTGCTGCAGCTCAGAGGAATCAAAACCTTTGGTTGTATTTATGGTAATTTTTTAAATATGAAGAGACGAGCTGCGTCATAATTTCCGTTGCTGTGCAGTTCTATAAATGTCTGCCTTGTGTGTGTTATATATATGTATAAGTATGTATGAGTGTTGATTTGGTGTTTGGTCTTGATGTTTTCCACAAGATGTAAAAAGTGGCAGCTGAGGCAGTTGAAACCAAAGATAATTCAAAACTTCATGGTTGATAGTCACTCACAGTTTGAGTGTTGTGTCAGTTGTGGGTCACAGAATGTCAAGGACCTTCAAATAAAACACACTAAAAAGATCAAAAATGTAAAAATTGAAAAGCAAGTTTGCTAGTTTTGACTCAAACAGGAGTTATGTTTCTATTCTAGTATATATTTGGATAAAAAAAGCCATAACACGGATTATTAATCCACTCTTACTTACTACCTCATCAAGTGATTCAGTAACACAAACAAGTTAAAAACAAAAAAAAATAACCGGCAAAGCTCAGGTTGTTTGCGGCTGTGGATGTTAAAGAGAGACAGAGGCGGGACAGGGGGTTATTCTGTTGTGGTAAAAGCTGTTATGTTTCAGTGCTCGTGTAGAGTTTCACATCAGGTAAAAGAGTCAGTGTGTCAGAGCGAGGCCCGACTTTGTGCAGAGGAAACTCCGGTCCCCGGGGGGGCGGGGATGGGGGGCGGCAGCTTTTGTTGTCTCTCACTCTCTCACTGCCCCACTTTGCTTTGACAACTTTCCCAGAAATAGCCAGAGCAGAGGGAATAGTGGTGGGGGGAAACACAAGAAAAAGGGACAACCTTTAATAGAAAATCACCACGACACAATCTGGATCAAAGAGTTTCTAGAAGCAGACAAGTGGCCTGTGATCCAGACACGCTTTTGTCTGCCCTCTTAAGTCTTTGTCTCTCTTTCATGAAACACCCGCTTCAGTCTTTGTGAAAAATTGGCATGAAAGCAGTGCTTCATAATTACGTTAACGCAATGTTTATTTCGTGGTTCTGTTTCACACGTGTAAAAATAGCAAACATGGCTGTTAAGGCAGTTTTATCATCAGGACGACTTGTTCATGTTTGTTCGTCTATGTATGTGCGAGACTGTTTGTGCTTTTTCCTTTCAACCTTTTTAAGATGAAACTTTTAAAGTCTATATTAACTTATTTTGAGTTTATATCATTTGTTTTGTAGGGAATTAATTATAAGTTCC
>OMLM01004261.1:51497-75662 GCA_900302695.1 Helostoma temminkii | reverse complement strand
TAGCTCAGGCTATCGTTCGCCAGCCTGCTCTCGGTGTAGGAACGGTCTGTGTTTACTGCTCATTCCCGTGTCGCGGACGTCACTGGCGGAAGGGCCCGGCGGCGCTTTGCCGCCACCAGCAGGACAGGAGTGGTACTGCAGGCACAAAGGCGCAGCTGCCTCTGACAGGAGAAGGCCGAGAGACAGCTGTTCAGCTTCCACCTGTTACTGTGTCAGTTGTGTTGTAGAGTCAAGCTGCCATTGGCTGCAGGCAGGTTTCTACATAGTTCAAAACATGCACCGCCAAAAATACTTACAATAGATAATACTCCAGTTCTCTGCCTGACGCTGTAACAGGGAGCCAGCTATAAAGTTTGTCAGTCAGCATTTCAGTTCTGGTAAGGTTATATCATATACGCATATGTTTGTTATTTGTATGTGTGTGTTTAAACTGTTTGTACACTGCATGTGAAGGATGGTGCACATGGTCAGACTGGACACTGTTACATATTTCCATTGTGGTGAAATGTGTTAGCTACTGTATACAATGTGGACTTACTGCATATTTTCCAATCATTTTTAGCCTCTATGTATTTAATTTTTTCAAGTATAAAAAAGGTTAATTTGTCACATCTTCAGGAAATATGTGCAGGGTTATGTTTGCTGTGCTCCTGGGTTCACTCCTTAGGAGAATGCAACCTTAACAAAAAGCATTTAACATGCTTGTTAACCTTGGATAATGATGAAGTAAAAAAAAAATCAAAATGTATTATGATCAAAGTTTAAAAAAAACAAAAGGGTAATTGGATTCTTTCTGTAGTGCTTCTGACTGACCATTTGGCCACATGATTTAATCCATATCATGGCAGAAGAAAAAAAAACTTTTCTGCTTTTTCCTCTCTTGGTGGAGCATCTTCATAGCTCCTTATAAATTCCTTCTTTGCTCGTGGTTTGCGATTCTCAGTGGAACTGCTTTATCAATTCCCATGTAACAGTGAATGTTCACCACAGGACTAAAAGAGTGGGCTGTAGCATAGGAACAGCTGTGATGTGAATTCCAGTGAACTTTAAATTAGGAGGGAAATAACATATGATAACACTGGACATCATAATGACGTATGGAGATTCACTCTCTCACAGTGTTAAGTGTGGTTCATTAACTCGGCATAGCTTGTCCACTAATGTCAAGTTGGAGAGAGACATCCAGTGGAGAAAGGCGAACATAAGGAGAGGGAGAGACAGAGAGAGAGAGAGAGAGAGAGAGAGAGAGAGAGAGGAAGTCATGTTCAGGGTGTGGAGGAAGAGAGAGTGAATGAAAGTTGAACACTGGAGAAGAGGCAGGGAGGAGAGTGCACAGCTTTTTGAGGTGAGACTCCTGTGTCTCTATTCTCATTCAGTTAAACATTAGATAAGTCACTTCAAAGCTTAAATCCAGTGAGAAAGTTATTGTAGACCATTTGACCTGGAGGCTCAGCACACCACGGTGGTTTGGATCTTATACCAATGGATACTGTTATAGCAGCATCTGTGGCAACATGCTCCCATTTCACTTATGATCACATGGAAACTGTACAACGCAAAGAGGTAAGATGCTGATTCAATTTTGTATATTTGATAACACAAAATGGAGGATTTCGCAAGGCTATATTATCTCGGAAGAATAATATAACATAACTCACGATTAAAGGTAGGCATGAAGTTGGGGTCGGAGGAAATAAAATGTATACAGTGTTAAAAATTCTCAGTTAAATAAAGAAAGACATATGTAGTCTTTTTAAGAAAATGAAACAACTTTAAGCACTATGGAAACAATATTTTTTATTGAATATGCATTTCTAAATGGGTTGCTGTCTTCATCACACATAATAGTAACTGGATGTCTTGTTAATCAGCTTATACAGCTGTATGCACTTCCTCTGTTCATGCACACTCATTTGGACAACATGTCATCTAAACAAAATATTGACACCCCTCCAGATTGGTTAAATAACCAAGCACTATCTTAGAGACCACTGAACTTTGAAACACTGGCCTAACAGAGATGTGAAAATACGAGAGTCACAGAGAGGAGAGCATTTTAGTCATTGAAGGGTCAGAGGTTGGGGTCGTGTCAGGAGAAAGCTGCAGAATGAACATCATACAAAAATGTCCTAAAGGAAAAACGGAGAGGGATTTAATTACACAAGAGCTCCCTAATGACTGCGGAAAAGGTTTGTGTGATGAACTGCTTGATGGTTTTCCTTGAGTCTGCCCAGCTGGTCACTGAATACTGTACATTATCAGCTGATAGGAAATGGCAGCATGGCCTAACATGTCAGTCTTATCAAGGACTCCAATCTAATATTAATGAGAAATACTGTAAATTTACAAATGTGGTTATACTACTGTAGCCTATACTGTAGTTTGAAACAGATTTGTCAACCAGGTTACTATATTTAAAAAGTCGGACTACGCCATACTTTATAAAAAATAGTAAATTATAAAATTCGTTTGAGGTTAAATTATCCATAAATTCTGAATTAATCATGCAGTCTCTTTAAAAGGGGCTGTCTCTAGCTAGACAGGATGTCAATAAAAATGTTCATATCCAAAATCAGACTGCGTCACGCAACCAAAATGAACAATCAATGAAGGTACCGAGTGAAGTTGTTTCTCTCCCCCTGTCTCTCAGGTGTACAGTGATCATGGAGGCCACTGAGAGAATGAAAACAAAGCAAGACTGCATCTACTCCACTGTCAACAGGTTTGTATCAGCACATTTTATCACTGAAGGATTCTCCATTCAAAAAAAATGGACTTTAAACACATCATAAATTTCTTTTGAGCCTGAGAAATATGAAACAAGGGTTAGGTTGCACTTTACTCATCACATCCATTAAAGTCAGAAAAGGTCTTTGAACTTAGGGCTTCCCGTTTCCTCCCGTATATTTATTAAAACATTACAGTTTGATGAAATGGGCTCCGGGCCAAGTATGTGTTTATTTAGCAAGGCTGATGAGAAGAAGATGCTCGTTCATAGGCCTCTGGCATTTACTCTCAGGCTGAATTTTCCCACTGTCACCATAAAAAGACTGAGTGTCCTCTAAATGGTAGTCACAGTGACCGTACTGGGAAGTTCAGGAAACTCTGGTAGCAGTCAGTTACTTAGCCTTTAACATATTTCTACATTTTACAACTGTAAAACTGTCACAACAAAAATATTTTTCTGAAGAACTCTGTACTGAGCCTGTGGTACATATATGACTGCTCTACCAGCTGACAGCCTCTGCCATTTACCCTTTTTTTTTTTTTTTAACTTTTATCTATCTTAATTATTCTGTTTGCTGCTATTAACTATGTTTATTCCTCTTACAGCAGTTGATGTTGAGGTGTTTCAGTCATGAATTAATTACTATAAGGGCCTAATGTTGTAACAGTCATTTTATGTCTCTTTTGGTCTGAGGGCCCTAGGTAAGAGGGGTGGGGGACCTTTTTCCTGTCTTTGCCCAGGGGCCCGTTTCCTCATAATTTGTCCCTAGACTGGTTGGTGGGAAGTGTGCACTATGCAGTCAGACTATTGTTGCCAGCGGTTTACTGGTTATTGGGAAATAAGTTTACTGAAGATCAACACTGCACCAAATGTTAATTCTGTATGTTTATTAATAATTTTGTAAAACTCAATAAATAACAATTTTTATTTTTGTGTGTTTAGGCTAAAGAAGGGTAGCTTTCACGTGACAAGTGGTGTCCAAATTGCTTTAGTCAAAGATAAGGGCACTGGGCACAGAAGAGAGGGGGGACCAAAACACCCCTTAACCCCATTAGATAACCTGAGCAACCAGAGAGAGGATTCCTCCACTATGGCTCACAGGAGGCCAACCTTTGACCCTCACAGCAATGAGAATACTCTCTCAGTTGGCAACAAGTTCCCCAGATCCAATGGAAGCAATATTAAGGACAAGATTTCACTGTGGGAGGGAAAGGAACCCACTCATTTATCCATTTCCTCAGGTCCTTCAAGTCAGTGTGCTAGTGTGAAAAGGGCAGAATCCCTGACAAAAAACAACAATGAAGCTGCTGATGAGCTGAGTGCAGAGAGCTGCAGAAGAGTAGCACATAAGGAAAAGGAAAATCTTGGAAAAGAGAATGTAGGAAAACTTGTGGATTCAAGACCTTGTTCACCTGCTGGAAGTGGGAAACAGCCAAGAGGGACACTCAAGGGCAGTAAGCCCCGTGAAAACCAAAAAGAGGAGGATGGTAAAAAAATGGGTCACAAAGAAAAACAAGAACATGAGAAAGTGAATGTAGAAAAGCTTGGGGATTCAAGACCTTGCTCACCTGTGTTGATGGTGCAGCAGCAGGTGGGGACGCTTAGGAAAAGCAATGAAAAGAAGACAACAGAACAAACCACCCAGGAGAAGAGAGCTGTATTCACTCTCTTTAGAAAGCTGGAAGCTATGGGGGACAACAAGGGGAAAACTCCAATGGAACTCGGAAACTACTTCAGTCCACCAAATAAGGATAAGCAGGTAGAGGTGAAGAAGACAGAATCTGAAGGGAAAGAGTACCAGGAGAATGTGTACACAGAACCGGGGTCGCTCCCCATCAACCCAGTCCCCAAACCCAGACGAACCTTCCAGCACCCAACTGTGATCCCCACAGAGAAGAGTCAAAAGCAGGGAAGAGCCCAGAGGAACCTGCCTCCACTGCCCTCCCTTTCCACACGATCTTCATCAAAACCTCCTTCTGGTGTTTGCGGTAGGCCAAGGGGTGAGAGAGTGAGAGATAACATCAACAGGCATGTATTTACCCAGGGAACCAATGATAGATCTGGTGTTGTACGACTGTGAGGAGAATCTCATTTGTACTGTTCTGTTCACCATGACAGGAAATCCTTTGAGTTTGAAGATCTTGCTGGGTCAACTAGTCCGCTCTTCTCTCGCTCACTGTCTCAGGAACATCACTACGAAGACATCCTGGGTCAGACATATCTGTAATTCTCAAATGATTTCCCTTTTTATATCTGAAATGTACATATTTTAAGTAAGATAGTGAGGAAGGTAAGTTAGAGAGGAAGTAACTGCACAATAAGGGCTGTTTTGGCACATAAGATATGTTTTTTTCAGGTTTGAGAGTTTTATTTTGGTTAAACATGCAAATTAACATGGAGTGCAAATGTCACTTAAATCTATCTGCAGACTCTTCCAAGGAGAACCCATATGAGGATATAGAGTTGGACAGTCAGTGCTCCCAGCAGTCCTTACCCTCATCTCCTGGTGCAGACACTTCAAAGGTTTCCACAGTATAAGCCAAGAATATTTCTTTACAGTGACATAACATCAATTTAAATGCTCATGAAACATTATTATATGATTTCTCTGTATACAGATCTTGAGGCCTGGCTTCTTCAGGCAGAATTCAGGTAAGAGCTTTAAGCTCCTGGACCTGCGGAGAGCCAACCATCAGTGTCACAGTGCCAGCAGTGGGGGCGTTTCATCTCCACCCCAGCTCAGCCCTCCGTCTACACCAACCGGCCCCGAACACATCCCCTGGCTTCCTGGAGACCCCTATGGCCGCACATGCCGTAGGATACCAACAGTGTGTATTAGAGATGCCTATGTATTTCTTCATGCAAAATCCTTGACCTGGAGACATTTCATGACCTAAATGCTTTGTTTGCATTTTCTTTTACATTACATTCATTATGTGCAAATATTAAATTGAGCTGTAATTTTTTTATATTATGCTATAGTGTTTCCACACACTAAGTCATAGGTTTTCCAACAGGTTGTGCTAAGGATCAACAGCATCTTTGAGGCTCGGATTGGGAAGAAACATTTAAGAAGGATCTATCATTATGCTGAGACAAGCTCAGGAAGAGGTGATGTTGATCTTTTTGATAAAGTTTTCTAAAACCTCAAATGCAAATGTAGATGTCTGTCTTAACAAACTGGACTTTTGTTTATAGTAACGGACGAGAACAGTGACTCTGAGAGTGAAGCTGAAGAAAGAGCAAAAGGTAGGTAACTACAGAGCACCTGTTTTTTATACGTGTTTGTATTCTGACATCAGCTTATAACCACACTCCATCTTATTGCCTCTCTCCCAGCTCACCGTCAGCGCTTGGTGTCGGTCCAATCCATACTGAGCCAGCCGAGGCAGTCCCAGGTCCACTACAATGGTACAAACACCAGAAACAGCTCCTTGGAAAAGGACCTCCACCAGCGTAAACTTTTTGAATATTTCCTGGTTGTGTCGCTGCAGAAGTCTAAAGCTGGTGTCCACTATCTGCCGGAGGTCACACAACAATTCCCACCTAAGGTCAGGAGCAGAGTAGGATTTCATTGATGGCTTAATTTCCTTTGGACAAAATATAAATGTTCATCTTGTACATTAGACACAAAGGCTCTGTCAAAACAATTAGAAGAATGTCACTCAAATCTGCTGTAAATTTTAAGAAGAAGAAGAAAAAGGTACATTAAATTGGGATGTTTTTTGTTAGTTTGAATTAGGGCACACATTATCCAATAGCAATTTACCTTTAAGCTGCAATTTTCCCATAAAACCATGCAAACGTCTTCTGGTTAATTAAGGAAGAACATGTATTCATTCAAAAATAAAGTTGATGAAAATGGACTGAAAAAACTTTTGTTATATTGCAGTTGGAGCGAAGCTTCAAGTTCATGAGGGAGACGGAGGATCAGCTGAGGATTATTCCTCAGTTCTGTTTCCCTGATGCTAAAGACTGGGAGCCAGTGGAGAACTTCCCAAGGTAAAGTTCCACATTTGGATTACTTTGCACCAAATGTTTATAAAAGTTCACATAAGTTATATTAATAGTAAATAGTTTGTAATGCTCCCCTGAGATGATGATGTAAGGATGCATCTTAGAAGTCCAGAATATACACATATATATACAAAATAATAAATATCAATGTTGCAGTTTGTATGTATATATATATAGATGTTTATTTTTCATATGTGCAATCATAATATGTTAATCAGATGTTTATGTATGTATTTACTATGGCTCATCCCTCACAGTGAGATGTTCTCCTTTGTTTTGACTGGAGAGGACGGGAGCAGGAGGTTTGGATACTGCCGGCGTTTACTGGTAAATAGAAATGAATAGAATAAAGACGTGTGTTGCTACTGGACAGGAAGTGGCTGAATACCACAATGACGGCTGAGTAAATAAGCATGCCAAAATAGTCGGGGTGCCTGTGGGAAAAAGTCCATCTCAGAGTCTGGGAGGAAGTGTGTGAGACTGGGAAAATGGTCTATGTGTGTAAATAGTATGTGCTTGTGTGTGTTCACACATGTTTCTGTGTATTGAGTGGATTTCAGTAATTAAATATGACTGTTTGTGTTTTTTTTAATTATTTCCTCTTTCTGCTTCTCAGCCCAGTGGAAAAGGCAAACGACTTCCAGAGGTTTACTGTATTGTCAGCCACCTTGGCTGTTTCAACCTGTTCTCCAAGGTAAAACTATTTTCACTACTCCCAAGTTATAATATTACTGAAATTATTATTTATATTTTATATTTTTATTATGACAGCTTCCCTTAATTGCTTAAACACTGCTGTCTAACTTGACAGCAGCTAACACACAGGCCATAACAGAAGATGACAGGGCAAAATGATTTGGCATGTTGATGCCAAATTGTTTTTTGGCAATATAAACCATGCAAATAAAGTACATTTCCCCCCTTTTCAGAATTATTAATTATTAAGTAATAGATCAGATATTTATGTAAACTGTTTGTTGTAAAAAATATGTGAAACTAATGGAAATGTGTTAACACAACTGCAAGTGAAGACTTCTGCTGAAGTAAGAAGACGATGGTGAAGATTAAGTGGATCCCATTTTCATAAAGTGTGTCCCAGCAATTAAGAAAAACAAAGCACATTTGTAAAGTGTGTTTATGGATATGTATCTGCTGCAGGTCCTGGATGAGGTGGAGAGGCGGAGGGCTCTGTCTCCAGCTCTGGTACAACCCTTCATGAGAGCCATCATGGAGGCCCAGTTTCCAGCTCCAGGCAGAACCATCACAATCAAAACATTTCTCCCCGGATCGGGCACTGAGGTGAGTGATGCTGGGGATCAACACAAATATCAAAATGAGCACCACAGACCTCAATAAAATAAAAGCAAATCACATATTTTGGAAAATTGGTATGTCAATCATTTTTGAGGAGAGAAATATAAGTGAGATGGTAAATGGTGTGCAAAACTCACCTAGGTGATTTGTGGCAAATCTTTGGTATTTCACAATAAAAACTGTAAAAACTGTAACTCATCTATATATGTTCCATATAATGTTTGAGATATTTTGTTTACTTAAAAAAGTTGAACATAATTAAAAACATCATGGTTTTTTTTCCTTTGTACAATTATATTATATCTGCTCCATTTCCCAGGTCATGGAGCTCTGTCGACCCTCTGACTCCCGCCTGGAGCACGTGGACTTTGAATGTCTATTCTCCTGTTTGAGTCTTCGGCTGCTCCTCAGAGTGTTGGGCTCTCTGCTGCTGGAGCGAAGGGTCATTTTCACTGCTGACAAACTCAGGTTGGTCAAATTCCTCACAGCTCCTTTGATTGCTCCTACAACATGAATTTACAGTGAACCCCATAGTTCCACTGTTTTTGTAATTATGAACAAAGCAGATATTAGTTGAAAACATCAGGCGTGTTTTCATTATTAACTTACATGGGTGGTCCCAACCTATATTTTGAAATAAATTTAACACAGCTCCAGTTTTATTCAAGGAGCATGTCATGGAGATACTTTGATTACAGCCTCTTTAGTTGTTGTTGTGCTAAGGCCAGTTTGTTTGTTCTGCAGGATAAAGCCAGTGGGAGTCAGAAAGAACAGTCACAGTAGTAAAGGACAGGAATGCACAGTTGAGTGACGTAAATGAATGAAAGAATGTAGCCTTGCCTGGAGTTTGGGAAATGTTGTTACTGTAAGGAATAGTCACAGTGTTGGACTATATTTCAGTCTGTACTGCCCTCATGTGTTTAGAATGAGCATGCCGTGGTTTCTTTTCATTTTTGTCTCTCCATCCAGCCTCCCATCTCCAATATCTTCAATATTTCACCATTTAATAATTAACTGCTATGTAATTCCAAAATTCCACATCTATACCTGCTCTCATGACTGTCTTTTCCCTTGCAGTACTCTCTCTCAGTGCTGCCATGCAGTGGTGGCGCTGCTTTACCCTTTTGTATGGCAGCACACTTATATCCCTGTGCTGCCCTCGGCAATGCTCGACATCGTCTGCACCCCGACTCCATTCATCGTCGGCCTGCTGTCCAGTTCCCTACCTCAGCTCACTGAATTGCCTCTGGAGGAGGTCAGAGAAACATGAATTCTCTTTTATAGGTTGAAATTTGAAGTCATCTGAATATTTTTTTAAATTATTTACAACTGTGAACAGATTTGTCACATCAATACATGAATTCAAACATGTTGCACATTACAAAAATATAGGCTTTGTGTGCACAGGTTCTGGTCGTGGACCTTGGTAGCAGTCGATTTCTCAGACAGGTAGGCCATGTGTTGAGTGATGTTTCTTAGTTTTCAGTGGCTTTGCATGTCTGTGTGGAAGAAGTTATTTCAGAATTTACATATCTACTGTACAAAGGGATATCTTGTTCTTTCTTTGTAGTTGGACGATGAAGACTCTATCTTGCCCTCTAAGCTTCAGTCGGCCCTGGAGAATGTTCTAGAGAGACGAAAGGAGCTTGCTAATGAAAGAGGAGGTGACACACCCAGTGGTAAATACGTCTTTGATTTGTTTGCATCAGCAGGACATTGCAGCTGCATTGTTGTACTTTGTATATACTCTTATGTCTAACTTTCTCTTTTCAGACTCTGAACATCTTAGCACCATTGTGTCTGAGGCTTTTGTCCGTTTCTTCGTGGAGCTGGTAGGCCACTATCCACTCTTCATCATCAGTGAACGGGAGGATGGATACTCCTCCTCGTCCTCGTCTCCAGTTCCCTGCTCCTTCCAGCGGGAGGGTTTTCGTAAAGCAATACCATCTAAGACCGTACGTCGCTTCGTGGAGGTCTTCATGGAGACCCAGATGTTTGGCTGGTTTATCCAGGAGAGAGAGCTCCACAGGCAGGCTCTGAGAGGTAAAGAAGTCCAGCAGCAAACTAAAGTTCAGGAGCTGTGAGTTGATCCAGTGGTTCATGGTTCTTTCTCGTTCCCCAGGACTGTTTGAACTGAGGGTACATGAGTATCTAGACTCAATCCGTGAGAACGAACACAGAAGGGTTAACAGGTTTCTCAAAGGCTTGGGTAATCGCTTGTTATAGTGAAACAATCTCCGTACAAATGATCAGCTGTAAGGTCATTCTCACTTTTAATAATCCTGTTTCTTTTCATTTCTTCCAGGAAACAAAATGAAATTTCTTTCCAAGAAATAACAACAACACAGAAACTAAAAAGCAAAAGCAAACGGGAACGAAGAAAAGACTTCAAAGGACTGCAGAAATCTGACAAAGGAAATAATCACCTATGCCATTCTCATCCTTGTCTGAGTGAGGCTGAAGGTTTTTCTCAAGGACTTATGATATACACATAGTGTTGCTTCGGTAAATCACAATGTTTTCCCGCTAAGGGAAGTTACTGCTGTATTTCACAAAATGAAGAAACTTGGGACTGCATATTCAAAGGTTTAAAATAACACTGTACACAAAAATAATGCTGGTGGTGTAAGTATATTACTGAAGGTACACATGACAAATTAATGGGACAACCTGAATAAATTAATGTATTAGTGTAGATATGAAAAATAGGCTACGCACAATAGTCACCCTTAGTATGTAATAGAGCTTGAATTGAAACTTTCAGGCCATAGTATTTTCTAAATCCACCAGAGGGCAGTGGTATATTTTCTCTGATTCAAATTTTGCCATTGATGGTGAACAAGCAGAAAATGCCACAAATCTGCATTGCACTGCTTTTCAATGCTTCAGTTTGCTTTTAGTAATAATGTTGCCATCATCACAAGATCAAATATATATTGTCATTTTGCTGTTTTGCAGTGTTGAGTTATTGTCTTGAAGTTTTATTATCCATCAAACTAAAGCCCAGGTGCCATTGCAATAACTGCACTGCATGTGAGTTTTTGTAAACTTTCTACATCCTTTACTGCACCATGCTCTACGTAATTTCCAAATTATGAATGATGAGACAATTTTATTATAAATACACTGTTTAAAAATCCTAAGAAGCGAATTCAGACAAAGGCAATTGTATTCACTCAGCTTTTGTGGTCCAGTTTTACACAGTGAGTAATCTGCAGTCTACATATTTTTAAACAATTCACTGCTGTGGTTGTGTGTTTTAAGTTATTTGGCCTTTTTACTACAAAGGGTCTTGGGTCAGAGTTTGTAGCAGTTTTGCTATTTTAGTTTCTGAGTCATAGAAACAAAGCAAATCTTCAGCCCACTAAGAGGAAAACACATTTTTTTTAGTCTGTAAGAAAACATAACACAGATGCAGAGCATAGATGTGTATGTGAGGAACAGTGCTCTCATTTTGTGCCTGCTGAGCAAGCCTGAAGGCCCCAGGGGCATCGCACAACACCTAACCTGTCAGCTCCATAGTGGCAAGTGGATACACCACACAAAGATGTTAATACGTCTACGCTGATGGACAAAGTACAAGTATGAAACAGAGTTTATACACAAACCCACTGTACATGCTTTATCTCAGTGTTCCCAACCAGGTGTAATTGTACATCAAAGGGCACCTCTGAAGTTGACGGATTTTGTATGTAAAGTAGTTAGTGTGGAAAGAAATAGAAAAGCAAAGTAAGCAAACTAACTTTAAATATTTAGCTAAACATAATGAAAAATGTAAAATATTAAGTGCTATCAGTTATTACAGTAGCATTAAACAGTTAAGGTTCGCAATAGCAACCCTATAACGAATAGACAAAAGGTTATAGTTAGGTAAAACATGATAAGCATTTGAAACAGACAAGTACTGGAGAGCTAAAGCTAACTGGGCTTATTTTAAATAATTTTAAGTTAAAATTGCTAAAAACATTGGTAGTGATTAAACAGATAACCAAAAGTAAAGGATTAACGGCTAAAAGTAATGCAAAAAAGGATAAAAACAGTCTACGGTGTTAAATTAAAAAATAACTACAGGTAACTAATGGATAAATGATTATAATTAGCTAAAATTGGATACCAGTTAGAATAGACATTAGCTAAACATATTGGGTGAATGGTTCAATGGGTATCTAAATATAACGAAAATGTGTAGTATTAAATTAAATGGTCTTAAAAGACAGGAATGGATAAATGGTTGAAACATTTAATGAATTGTTGAGCTCTAGTTGACACAACTGTGGTGGTACATTAGAGAAGAAAAAACAGTTGGACTGAAAACCATATGTTCACTGAAGCTGTCACAGAGTAACAAATGTGAAAATCATACTGCAGCTTCCTATCTGGCTCCCAAGGTGGGAATGCTGCAGTTCTGTGTGACAGGAGGCGTCTCAAAGATGAATGTATGTGGTGAGCGAAGAGCACTGATGGCTGACGAAGGGTTTGCTCAGACTCACTCAGGTTCTTGGAGCTCAAGTGTTTTTGTGAATGTGTGTACACCAGACCCAAATTGTCACGTACTGTTTCCTGCTAAACACCTGGCTGCGGCTCAAGACAACTGGCTCGTTAGGGCGGAGGTAATTATGGTTTTAATTCCAGTCAGCAGGAGTTGACCCCCAAAGCCTTACATCCGGCACTGGTGTATTTCCACAGCAAACCTCCCTGTGAAATATCTCTCACCACTGCAAACACAAAAAATCATGTGTTTTCAGTCAGGGAGAGAAAACGCCCTTATCTGCCACTTAGCAACAACAATAGCTTGTTGAAAGTAATCTTCCCTGCAAAGTGCCTTTCATTACCTGACTGGATTCCACTTTTAAGAGATAATCACAGTAACACCAACCTCTGCTGTTAACTGAAAATAGCTACCTGCTGCAAGACACAGCAAAGCATTTCATGCACATAGTTAGCCCGTGTCGGTTATTCCCGGCAGAAATAAAATCATAAAAAACACCATGGCCCATTTAAAAACCAATTCAATTATAAAAAATCTCTCCAGAGATTTATTGACCTAATTTCAGGCCTTGAAAACTTGTATTGAAAACCCACTGGAGGTTGGCACTGCTAATTACATGATTTATGGTGTATGTTATGGAGGCAGGGAGGGGTGCCATCAAGCAGCACTTGCCATCAATCAAAATCGTAAGACTTGTTTATACCTTCTCTTCCATAAAACTCAAAGATAAAGGTTGTTTTGATGAAGCTCCACTGACTGACTGAAAAGCTTGGAGTTATGGTGGTTGTAACTGCAAGTTGTAAAGAATTATTCTAATGTGCTTCAGGTATTTGTCAACATAAAAATGGGACCTATAGATTCCCACTGAGCCTGTTTGTACCTGATTGAAACTTGGGAACTCAAAGAGTCGTGATTGAGCCTTTTGCTCCTTCACACACTATCTCGCTGATTTAATTTGCCTGTGTGGGAATAACAAACGAGCAAAAGTATGAAAGAAGAATAGGAGGGAAACGGAGAGGAAGGGTGCAAAAAAGAAGGGGAGTTTGATCTATGAGAAAAAAAAGCTTCACTGTGCACACGCAAAATGCATGCATATGTGATGTACACACACACACACACACATTCGCATGCACTGAAAGGTTCCCGAACATGCACTCGTCAGCTTGTTTTTCTGAGCTGCAGGTGCAGTGTCCAGCTGCAGCCCTGCCATGCGTGCCAGGGGCCTGAATCACTTCCCCCTTTCAGAGCAGGAGCCATCAAAGCATATGGAGAACATAACAGCGAGGCAGGAGAAGGAAAGCGAGGAGAATGGTGGAAAGGAGGAGGAGAGGTGAATTTGACAGCGGGAGAAGTGAAGTGGTACAAAGTAAAAAAAAAAAAAGAAAAAAAGATTTGAAGTGGTGGATTTCCATTTTCCTGCTGTTAAGCCATGTTAGAGCAAAGCCTGAATACTGGTGCCAGAGCAGAAGCCAGCAGAGAAGGTGGAGGAAATGTAAGGAGGCAAAAGAAACAGAGAGGTAAAGCAGAAGATGGTGCTTGATGTGCAAAGTAAGGGCAGGTTTTGAGAAGAGCAAGCCATTGTTCATTGTAAGTTTGACACATTTTTTCCTCATGTTGTGTTTCTCTCTTTTAATCACAAATTTTGAAAGGAGAAAGGTGTAAAGAGGCTCAGATATAGATAGAAAAGCCAGACAGATACAGCGTGTTTGAGTGTGTGTGTGTGTGTGTGTGTGGGATGGGGGGTGGGGTTGGGGGGTTGGACAGCGGAGCTTAGGCCACACACATAGATTTCCAGGCCTGAGGGTGCGTCAGTCAGGCCTGTTTGCATGTGGTCTGCTGTATGTGTCCAAGTTTATCCACACCACTATTACTCCACCATTAGTCATGGCATCTGATGACACGGGTTAAAATCCTTCTCCCTTTTCTCTCTGTCTTTGTCTTGCACTCGCTCGTTTGGCTCAAAGAACCTTTTAAAGGGTCATACCCCCAATTTTTTCCATTTTCCTATCTCACCTTACATCGTCTGACTTTGTGTGAGCACGGAGAGGAATCTGTCTGGAGCCTGAGGAGTGGACTTGGACGCACACACTCAGACACTCATGCACACATAGACCAGTGGTAAGGGAGTCTTTGTCAAAGTAGCTCCAGGGTGGTCTGGTCTGTAAGAGTCAGTTCATAGACTCATCTCTCTTCATGTGGTTTGTGTATGTGGACGCTGTGTGTGTCCTGCAACTCTGATATGTCTTATTAAGTCTATTGCACAATGCAGTAAGTTGGAGAGATTAAAAATTTCACTAGGAATATTTATCCAAAACATTTACAGCTCTAGAAGGTGATCACATAATGAAATATCAGCTGTGTCTGAAACCTCTGTTATCCCTATTAACTGTCTCATTTTTTCCCCCAACTTTTATTTTTTCCCAAAAAGATGAGAAAAGGAGGCCCAAAAGGCCACTCATAAAGGGTACTCATAAATTTTGCTAATGCACATACAATGTTATGTGTCTGTGAAGGACTGATTTTGGACATAGCTTAAGAACTTATAACCATGCTAAGTTGTGCATAAAAACGGTGCTGCCTTCAGCTAATAATCCTATACTTTTATACAACCTAACTGCACTCACAGATATGTTTTTCTGGAGAATATAATCTGACTGTTTTTTTATAAACATAATGATATGTTCACAAATAACATACAGTAAATGACAAGTCACAAATATATTGATACCATATCAATAAAATGTAGAGTCAAGCCTGGATAAAAATGTGACATCTAATATGATACACCAGGCATTAAAAAATTTGGTATTTGTAAATGCATCAGTAACCATTTTATTGGATTTATGATAAAAATCTGCTATTTACAGTTTTAATCATAAATCCATCAGTAGCCATTGTATTGGATTTATGATAAAAATCTGCTATCTGCAGTGTCTTGATTATTTTATTAAACTCACTGTAAGAGAATGAAATGAAATGAAAAGACTGTAAAAAGGTTACTGTTTGAACAAATATAAATAAAAGAACCAAGCTTGTTTAAATTGTCCAAATGTTGCAAATGCAATGAACAATATCTGTTTTTGTTTCAAACAAACAAAAAAGAAGGCTATTATTTAAAGTGTAAGTGTGTATTTAATGTTTGGATTTGTGCACTCAAAGCACTGGATTATGGCCTGGGAAAGGTTTTGTGCTTTGTTAATAGAGAAAAACCTAATAGTCATTTCACACAGTGTGTCTGCATGTCTGCATAAAAATATAATCCATCCACACTGGCTTTCTGTTAATAACATGCACTTCAGTCATTCAAATATATTGCGTCACAACATAATGATTACTGTATGTTATTTGTGTTTGCAGTTTAGTTGCAAACATGTAGCAAACAAGTCTCTACTACAACTATTTGCTGATGATAATCTGAACAAATGTCATGGAATGCTATTAAAGCTACAAATCTTAAACTGGTGATAGAATGAGACTCGAAATCAGAAGAAGTGGATAAGACATGTTCAAAATAAGAGACATTTTGGAACACATTTCTACTAAAAATATTAGAAAAAAGTTACATTTAGTCATTTGTCAGGCATTTTTTATTTTTAATGAAAGTGCATTTTCGTATTGTATTTAAGTGTTTAAGTTTTCAGCAGTTTTTTAAATATTGCAGTGAGGTTGCTGAGTGAAGTGTAAGTTGCTAGGTTTCGGATCACGAATGTGAACATCATGGTGGCACTAAAGCAAAACAGCGAACAACAGTGGACAACAGTCAGACTAACAAACCAACAGATGCCATATTTGTTTTTTTTGCAGATGCAATAATTTCTGTACTTGCATGTGCGTACAGGCACGTTCACATTCTTTCATTTTTGAGCTCTCTCCCTCTTAACCTTTCACTTCCTGACACAGTATGTAGCCAACATGAACAATGTGACTGCACATCATATTTTCCTGTAACGTCTACCATCTGTTTGAATGACAAATCTAGAAGAAAAGTGATTAACTTTTGCCTTCAATGGCACTCGCTTCTGCGCACTTGTCGTTTTACAGTGGCCAGCACAACATAAAACAGTGTGACTAACAATTACTGCCATAAATGCTTGCCATAAAGAGGAAAACTATACAGTAACAAGTGGTTTTCACAATAATATCAGACTTATATTTCAGCATTTATATTTGTGTGTAAGATATTAGAGATTATTTACACTTGTGTTAATATGTTGACTATAATTTTCACTTTTTTGGAATTAATGGCATTTTTACAAATGGAACTAATATGCAGAAATACAGAGCATACCAAGTGTATTGAGAAAATGGTGATATTTGCCTGACAACTGTATGAGCTGCCTGTGAATAATGTTGTCATGAGGAAGTACGCCCACACAAATAGGCTCTGTCTTTAAGCTGTCACTCAGCCATTAATCACTCGGTGTATTTATTCCTGTGGATTAGAAATGCTTATCCCTTGGTGGCCGTGTTTATTTTCCACTACAGTTGTCACAAGAGTGATTTTAGCTGCTGTGTCTGTGTGCATCCAGCAGGAACTACACCTCCACTCAGATGTAGAATTTTTATTATTTGGCTCTGTGCTTTAAAACTTTTCCCCTCTTCTGATTTTAGATGATAATGACCTGGAAAATGGCCAGTATTTGACAGTATCTGACTTGTGTTTTGGGCGGGTGATAGCTCCTGTATGTATTGTCCAAGCAACCTTGAAACTTTCCACACGTTTCTCATACATCCTGCCAAGATACTATCAAGTCCCTGAAGATGCAGTATATTGTATTTTTCCAAATGTTGTATCTTTACTGTAATACATTGGCTCCTGCTGCTCTCCACTTAGGATGACAGTAATAAAAAACATGTTGGAATGAAAAAAAAAATGCTCCTGTGCTATTTTATTTTTCATTTTTGGTTTATTTTTCCACTTCAGCCAGTCGTCACAGTGATTTGTGCGCTTGTGTGTTTTTAAGTAGCATCTGTCTAGAAAGATCTGTAAAAGGTTATTTAGAAGTTTTTACACTTGTGCAGATTATGGGTGGTATTAGATGAGTTATTGTAATTCAAAGAATATATTTTTAGTATTCAGGATTAAAAATATATGCATGTATTCAGACTGACAGGGAGACAACCTACACATGGTAAATACAGGTTTATGTTATGTTTATATACAGTACAATGTGTGTGTATTTGTGACTGTGCTTAAGTACAGTTTAAGTAAATCAAATGACTCAGTGTAGACATGTATAATTTTAACATAGTATCTGCTTTTCTGTTTCAAATTGGATTTGAATTTTGACAAAAAATAGCATTACATTTTGGTTGCATTAAATCTAAAACTTATCCTAATTTACTTAACATAAACAGAAAATATTTTGAACTAGGTTTTTTATCTGATTCATCTTTGTCTTACTATTTTGTTTTTCTTGCATTTGTAATATTTATAGTTCCCTTTCACTACTGGTATTGTGAAAAAATGTCTTAATTGTTTAACCTTTTGATCTTTTGCTCAAAATATTAGCAAAAAGCTTTGCTCTTGTTAAAAACAAACAATTACAAACACAACATAGTTATATAAGGTTTTATATATATTCATTTAAAATTTTTGTTGATATTTGATAGAGTCCATGATTCCATGCATCCTAACAACAGCCCCCATAAAACTGAAGATGTTTGAGTTTGTTTCTGGATGATGTTTCTGCTTTTTTCTTTTAACCCTTCCAAACAATATGTAGTGATGTAGGTGATGTCAGATTGTAGTTTTGGAGAATTTCTGACCCAAGAGCTAATGTCTGCTAATCTTTTCCAGCTGTGAGTCTTTTTTAGCCACTTGAACCATCCTCCTGACAGAGCATTGCGACAAAATAGACACACGTCCTCTTTCAGGCTGATTCATAACACTTTCAGTTGACCAGAATTTCTTTATTATTGCCCTGTTGGAGGAAATCTGCATTTTCAGTGTTTTTGCAGTTTTCTTATAGCCACTTCCCATTTTGTGAAGCTCAAAAACGTTTTGCCGCACATCACAACTATGTTCTTGGGTCTTACCCATTGTGATGAATGACTAAGGGAATGTGTGAGATCATATTTATACCCCTGTGAAGGAAGTCATGGTGGAACATCTCCTGTTCCTAGTCAGCCAGGTGTACAAAAAATCTATTTTTAGATGATACACCAGTTACTATCTTTGTTTTATTTTGTTGTTACATTCTTGTTTTGTTCAAGGTTAGTGCCTTTTGCACAAGCATTTAAACCAGCATATTAGATGATGAAGAAAACAATCTCACTTATGTATCAGGAGCTGGAGTTTGTGATTCCAAAGTTTAAAAAGTATCTTTAATTTGGAGGATTTGGAAAGAAGAAAAACAAAGTTACTCTAGTTTCAGTGTGTTGAAAGACTTGACATCACAACTGGGTGTGGTCAGGTGTCATATATTCCATTTGTGTCCACACTCAGCTGCAATGTATCTTGTTACTAAAATGTCAGATTACTTCACAGCTGCTCAAATTGTGGGAAAAGTATGTTGTTATCATTAACTGCTGTCATGATCTTACACTTTGTTTCTCATACCTCTCTTGCCATTCTCTTACCTGTTGTCCCCCCCATCTCTCTCCAGGTACCTCACCCCCTCCCTGCCCGGCTTACTCAGTGTGTGTCTGCCTGTGTCTCATCAACACCCATCACCTGCACCTGCGTCTCATTATCCACGCCCTCCTCTGCTTCTTAAACCGGCTCATCCTTCCACTTCAGTGCCAGTCTGTTGAGTTATGACAGCTGTGACTAACCTGCCATGCCAAGTGTCCATGACTTTGCTGCCTAGTTTTGCTCCTGCCTGTTATGCAATGTTTTTTGTTACTCTTTTTGCCTCGGTTACTCTTTTTAGTTCCTGCCTACTGTGCAGTGTTTTTGTTACTCCTTTGCCTTGCTTACCCTAGTTAGTAGTAGAGTTTTTGTTTTTGCTAAGTTTTGCCTGGTTTTTTGCTTCTGCCTTGTGCAGCGTTTTGAGTGTGGATTTTGGTCATTAAAACACCTGTTTTTCTCCAACCTCCACCGAGTGTCTGCTTCTGGGTTCCCTCATCTTAATCTTGACAGAATAGACTGGCCATCTTGGACCCAGTCAACACAGGCAGCATGGTTGGTGAGTTGCAGGCTCAGGCCAAGGCAATCAGGAGTCATGAGCAGCAGCTGAAGGACCTCACAGTGCAGCTACAACACCTGTCCCTCCAGCAGCGTTCAGCTCCCGACTCATCACCACCAGCTGCCCTGGCTTATGTTGCGCACGAGCCCCAACTACTCAGGCCTGGCTCGACACTGGGAAATGGCAGAATGAGACCAGAGATCTGAGGTTTGTCAAAGATTTTTTACTGCTGCCACGAGGAGAGTTTTTAAGCGACGTGGCTCCATCCAAGGACGCCTCATGCCATTTCCTGAGGAATAGCCCAGGGTTCGTGAATGAATACACTGTTGACTTCTATACCCTTGCAACACGAAGTAGGTGGAATGAGGAATTAGCTACCAGAGACTCTTGAGGGCCTGGTGGAACTAGCCACCCAAGTTGATCTGCAGTTCCAAAAGAGAATGGTGGAGCGTACACAAGTTGTGTGTGTTGTCAGCGTCGCAGACTCTCCTATCGTCCCTGGCCAGTTCCTGATTCTGCCGACACCCTTGTTCTTCTGGCAAACAGTGCAGAACCCATGCAGCCTGGCCGTTATGTCACTTAAGAGGTAATCTCTGTTTTTATTGTGGCTCATATGAGCATGTTCTCAAAAACTGTAGGTCAAAAGATCTGGCTCACCAGGGGCTGTGAGGGGACCGGTGAGTTGACCCTTCAATCTCCATTCCCCTCAAGCCCAGTCATCCATGCCTCGCTGTGCTGTGGCTCTCATCTCTCAGCCACTGAGCCTCCCAGTTTTCATTGATTCAGGGGCTGATGCAGACTTCCTAGACAGAGATGTGGCAGTTCAGCTGGGAGTCGAAATGGAGCCTCTTCCTAAACCTGTCCAGGCTGAGGCTTTCGACTGCAGTTCTCTTCCTACATCATACATCGAATCCTGCCCATCTCCATCATCACTTCAGGTTACCGCAAAGAAGACATTATCTTCATGCTAACAAATTGTCCACAGTCACCTGTTATCCTAGGGTATCTGTGGCTATGTAAACATTAGCCCCATGACTGGGCCATGGGTGCCATCTTAGGTTGGCATGCTCGCTGCTCCTCCTCATGTTTGGTTTGAGCTCCTAGCGGGGTCTCGGGGGGTGACAACCCCTATGAGACATACCCTTGCCTGGACTCGGTTCTCCACAACATCACAGTAAAAACAGGTACCCTCTCCCACTCATCTCCTCTGCCTTTGAACTTTTACAGGAATGTAAGGTTTATACAAAGTTAGACCTCCGAAAAAGCTTGTCATTTGGTCAGAATTAAGGAAGGAGATGAGTGGAAAACAGCATTTAACACCCCCAGTGATCACTACGAGTACCTAGCTATGCCATTTGGCCTGACCAATGTGCTGATTTTCTCTAGGAGTCAACAAGAACATGTTCATCACATCCGCACAGTCCTTCAGAGACTACTTGAAAACAAACTGTTTGTGAAAGCTGAAAAGTGTGCCCTTCATGTTCCTTCCACCATGTTTCTAGGCTTTATCATTACCCCTGACCACATTGAAATGGATCAGGAAAAAAGCAGGGCCGTGACAGAGTGGCCTACCCCAGACTCTAGAAAGCAGTTACAGTGCTTTCTAGGCTTTGCCAACTTCTATAGGAGGTTCATTCGGGGAAACAGCACCATTTCTCTCGGTCCCCTGAAGCTGAGGAAGTGTTTAAAGTCCTGAAAAAATGATTCACCTCTGCTCTAGTTCTAACCAACCCCGGATCCAGGGAGGCAGTTCATCGTGGAGGTGGAAGCGTCAGCGCAGACACAGGAGTAGGAGCAGTATTTTCCCAAATGTCAGTGAATGATAAAAGATTACATCCCTGTGCCTTCTTATCTAGGAGAATGCTCCCCTCTGAGCAGAATTATGATGTGGGCAATAAGGAACTTCTTGCCATCAAGCTCGCATTGGAGGAGTGGAGACATTAGTTAGAGGGCACGGAACAGCCATTTATTGTGTGGACAGACCATAAAAGTTTAGAGTACATGCGTGCCGCCAAGAGACTCAACTCACGCCAGGGGCTCTCTTCTTCGCCCACTTCAACTTTGTCATTGCTATCACCCAGACTGCTCTAGTGGAGGCTCTTCGGGTATTGGAAGCAGGAATTTCCCTGGGCTTGCCCCTTTCTCCCTGCTGTTGGTGCGCTAGTATACTCAGGCTCAATGAGCGTCACGGGGCCTGGGAGTCGCACAGCCCTGCCTCAAGAGGCAGGTCTCATTCCAGTATGACCTCAGATCAGACAAGACAACCCGCTAAATTTAAGCATATTACAAAGTGGAGGAAAATAAACTAAAGGATTCTCTTAGTAGCAGTGAGTGAAAAGGAAAGACCCTTAGGCTGAATCCCCACCTGGCACACGGGCGTGGGAAATGTGATGTATGGAAGACCGCTTGCATGACGAGTCCTTGTGATCGACACTTAGCCCTTGTCACACCCGGGCTTGAAGTTGGGTTGTTTGGGAATGCAGCCTAAACTTGGTGTTAAACTCCATCAAAGGCTAAATACCAGGACGAGATTGATAGTCAGGTTATTTTTTATGGGTTTATTAGCTTGGAATATGTTACAATTGCATGGTTATTATTGGTAATTTCCAGTATGCTCAAACTTGCCACTTGCCACTCTATAGGTTTTATTTGCACATTTCTGGCATAGAATTGATACCACAGTCTTCTGACAGACATCACAGCAGAAATACTGCAATAGTTGTACAGTTCACATGAGGTAGCTCAACCTCATTTTGATAAATGTGGGAAAAGGGGAAGTGGCTGGGCTGTGTGTTATCTTATCTGTGTACTGTCCAATGCACTGACTATGGTGTGTCCTGGGAGTGACAAGCACAGTTGTGTATTTGGTAGCTGGCAGTCGCCCTGGGCCTTTTTCTCTGTACAACAGAACACAGTGGCTTCAGCTAATTCTTCCCATGATGTTTTACAGCACTCAAGCTAATATGTAGAAAACTGTCTAAAGAGAGAAAAAAAATGAAAGAAAAGTACAGTGCGATTGTACTTTGCTCATGAGTTTGGATTTGGCCAAAGAGCTAACTGAAGAGATTCAATGAAATCTTCAAATGGCATTTGCGTTAATTTGACCATAATAAGCCTTGGTTCACTGAGCTTTAAAATAAGATATCCCTTAATGGTTAAAGGTGAAACACTGTCTTGCCTGAGAGAACATAAAAAAACTCCCATTGACAAAATGTATTTCCGTGTTGGATTCACTTTACTTTAGAAACAATGATTAATGACCTTCAGCAAAAGTCTATTTCCCCTCTAATATTGCATCTTGGAAATGGACTCTTCAGTTTGTGCTGCTGCAAAGGCAACATTAACATTCTAGCCAAACATTTTCAACTTTGAACTTCAGACTGAACATACTGATTGACTGACTTAAGGAATCTAGCCAGGGTGTCCTCATTTAAACTGGCTGAATCCAAAAGCACTCCACTGTGGTGGGGAATAAACTCGGCTCTCCCTAAAACCACAGCAGGTGGCCTGTGTTTGGGTCATATGCAAGTTTAGTATCAGGTTACCTCTTTATACATATGTTATCAATTAGTATAGATCCCCAATGTTGTAGAGTTGATTGTGCGTTGTTTTCCATCTTCTCTCTGCCAAATCCAAAGACTTGAAGAGAGAAGAACAGTAGTAAACGAAAGAAACAGGCCAGGCTTACAAAACTGCAGTTTACACTTCACTACTAATGGAAGCTTTTTTGGTCGCATCACAAATCTTCTGCAGCTGTTATACCACTATTTTTGGCAATTATAAATGTCCATTAATGATAAATTAACAGTGTATACATAAAGTTGATAAAGCCCTGTGTACACACTGGAATCTCACTTTCAGAGAGGAAATGTAAAAAAAAAAAAAAAGGCTGTCAGTCTCTGAGAGAGCTTCCGGCTAGTGGCCAGTTTCCACTCAAAAGAAAACAAAATACATACTGGCCTATCTATGGAAACCATGTCAATTAAGACAGACAGATCTGTAGAAAGAAGAACTTGATGTCTTACTGTGTGTGCAAAATGTGTAACTGACTAATGATTAGATCTGATGTGACCTTAACTTTTGCATCCATTCTGCTATAGTACTTAATCAAATTCACAGGAGCGAGATCAAAAATACTAACTTTCAGGTCTTCTGTATTGTATTATTTATAGTGAAAGAGTTTTCTAATTTAGTAATATGGTAATGTGGCAGTTTTTTAAGAAAGGTAAAAACAGTTTTTCTAGTTCTGATGTTATTATTCTTCAAAGTACAACTACAACTGTTCCAGATTTTCCAGTTATTGTTCTTAGAGAAACAAGAAGTGAGCAATCCCTCATGAAAAAGAGGTATAATCAAGTAAACCATTAGTGTAGTTCTTTTAAACTAAAGTTTTGGTTACATTTATCAGAGACATAGTGGATTAAGTATATATTATAATATATAAGTATATATTTATATTTGTAGTATATAAGTATACTTGACTTATA
>OMLM01004261.1:30723-51477 GCA_900302695.1 Helostoma temminkii | reverse complement strand
CTTATACTGACCAGTATACAGGAATATCCAGCATGCCTTTCAGCAGTTTGTCAAACAAACATGTTACGACCCTTGTGACTCCATTTGTATTATATTATTGTATATTGTGCTTTTGCTGCGATAGACTGGCGACCTGTCCAGGGTGTACCCCGCCTCTCGCCTATATGACAGCTGGGATAGGCTCCAGCACATCCGTGAACCCTATGGGGACTAAGCAGTATAGAAAATGGATGGATATATTGTGCTTTTGACTATGATTGATGCAGTCTCCACCCAGAGTGGCTCAGAGCTATGTCAGCACACAGGAGGGGAGAGAGGACAGCAGATAAAGAGACAGGCTCTGACACAAACTTTTTTCAGCCAGAGCAGTGACAAGGTTTATAAGCCTGAAATTGACACATTCTGGGGACCCCAGGGACCTGTTTTTTAAACCCCTACCTGTTCCAGTGGGCTTTCCTCTTCATTGATACCAGACTACCTCTCAGCACATTGTGATTTACCTTGTTACTGTAATGCTGTAATGAATTCAAGTTCAAATGCTTGCCCAGTGGTTGAGAGAGGAACAGTAATTTAATTAAACCCTATAATGCCAAAGTAGTGAACCCAAAACTCCAAAATTTGATCATTAGACAGACGACATGTTTGTAGTTTTTTCTTAATTATTCCAAATATATTAACACGAGTAATAAACATGCGCTTTTGATGCATTCTTTCATTTGTCCTTTGCATCCTAATCATTGAGAAGGCAGATCTTTCCTGCCTTTCAAAGGTATTGAATTCAGACACAATCCCAGCCACCACAAAGTGCCGATGCGCTTGATAAATCTCATTGCTTGTGTATTTGCATTTTCTCCTCCCTGTATTTTGTGCACTCTGGCAAAACACCTCACTTTGAATATTTAAGACAAAATCCACATAATAAGTTAAGTAACATAACATAAGTAACATTTTGCCTTTTAAAAGTGCTCTCAAGATGTACTTAAAAGGTATACTTACAAGTACGGTGCCATTAGTATACTTGGGAAATATACTTGAACATTACTTAAGTGTACTGGAAGTTATAAACTTTCAGTATAGTTTTTGTAAGAAATAGATTAAATTACAATTTTAGTTTTATGTATTTTTTCAGATGATTTCCAAAGTATGCCCTTATCCTAAGATTTCATGATCTTGTCAAATGTGTCAAATAGATCCAGTAGTACATTGTTTACACAAAAAAGAGAAGTTATCTGTAAAGAGGGCTAATTTGCATACTGGCTCATCAGACTTCAGCTTGTCCCCTCTTCTGGAAATTCTCAGCAGAGGGGATAAGTAGAGAGGCGGTGGTGTAGTGGTTAGCAGGTCCTGAATTCAGTATGTAGCAATAGTTGGCAAGTAATAAATCATCTCAGCTGAAGATGTGTGAAATTCCTGGTGTAGTCTCAACAACAGTACAAACGAAGGCAGCAGAGTTCAACACAGCATTGGCATTTTCTTCACTGACAACACAGGCAACTCCTATAATCCAGTCAACTAATAATTGATCAGCAATTGTCATGACTTTGCTACCACTTGTAAATGTGGTAAATGTCGGAATGACCTTTTTAATTCTCATGTCAAAACTAAATTCTAAAGGAAATCACCTGCATTTTATCAATGTATCAGACTAGTGACTGTGTTTGTTTTTAGACCAATACTTGAAAATTAAGCAATCTACAGTTAATGTTCCTCTTGGAAACCAGAATAGCATTGGTTGTCAAAGTACTGTAGACTGTAGACATCGAGCAACCCTTTGCTGGGTTAATGCACTAATTTCACACAGTAAAGTGGCCATGAGCCTCAAAACATAAGTGGGATCTGTGGTCAGCTCTTGTTGGTGTCTGATGCTTTCAAACATGACCAAATTCTTATTCCTCAACCTTGTGCACTGATGCAGTGCAACAGAAGTATGCAGTGAATGCATGGGAAAATAACATTTTAATGACTAGAAAAAAATGCGGAGAAGACATTTATTACAGTTTAAGAATGAAAAACATTTTTATCTGTAATTAAAATGCCACACTAATAAAATTAACAAATATGACGTTCTCCCTGGGTACCCTTCAATAACAAGGGTGGTATACATACAAGTTGGAGAACTGCTGCAGAAGATAAAAGAAGCAACTGAACAATGAGCAGCGCAGGTGTGGATCAGCTGGCTAACCAGTTCTCTATGAATCACAGGTTCAGTGGTTTGACTCCAGGTTTTCTCTAGCCACATGTTGAAATGTCTATGGCCATGACAGCGAGCCCCTAACACTTGTCTTAATATAGCTGCCTGTCCATAAAAATCTATTATTATTAGTGCTTCATTTTTTTGGACTAATTTGCTGATGTACATTGTATTAAATACATTGGCCTGACCAATGCCCTAATATAGGCGGAAATAACAGTACACATGTTGTGCTTTATTGCCATTAAACCCAGATGTTCAGTTATGAGAGCGTTTGGGGTAACAGATAAGGCTTGTAACCTCAATAAAAACTTGCTAAATCCTTTAGCTCTCGGCACTGGTCCTGATACAGCTCATTAAACTGTGATTATACTGCTCCCAAGGGGTTGGGCCCTGGACCAGCTCATTATAAAGGCTACAGGAAACAGAGCTTGCAGAATGAATCATTCTAATGTGGCATGCCTCCAATCAGTATAATTTGTTATGGTAGTTTGTCTCCAAACAAAGAGCTTCATATGTAATTTTTGCCCATGCAGGGTGTAATGAAACATTTAAGGACGAAGCTGTACATAAGAAGAACTTCTGCTAGAAAAGGAAAAGTAACTTCTGCTAGAATGTGCCGTAGGCAGCCACAGGCTGTTACCATCAGATTTAGTGGTTGGCTGATATTACTTGCCCTCCCAAACGCTCTGTTTCAAGCTAATGGCTCACACCACTACTCACCTATCCAAGGCAGTTATAGGAGACCTGATTAGACTTGAAGCACATGTGAGGAGAGAGCCTGGACCAATTGAACTGACCTGACCCAATCAGGAACATATTTTAAAAGCAGGTGTTTAAGAGGAAATGCCTGAGGGGTCCAGTTCTTACATAAGTCCTCAAATTAGCTTCAACACTGGGGAAAATGACATGCCATGATGCACATCATGATGCTGAAATGGTAATAACTGTGGACAGTGTTTTGATAATTAACATATCACTCTAAGATATCGCTCTTGTGCCTGTGTACTTTGTCTGCAACTTTGTTTCCATATATGGTACCTGTTAAAGTAACGTCCACATGGATGCCAGTTTTCCTGGCAGAACATTGCCATTTAGCTCTGATGCTCAGTGGATCAGGGATGGCACAGTCTGCAGCTTCACAACTCCATACTTAGCAAGCTGTGATGCACTCTATGTTGACATCTGTCAATCATAGCAACTATTACATTTTCACTGGCATCTGTTTTTCCCTGTGACACGTGCCAGTGTAACTACTCAGTGTTATTCAGGTCGCCTGTCAGTGGTTTAATGTTGTGGCTGATTGGTGTATAATAAAACTACAAGGAGACTGTTGGTCTAGCTCAGTGTAATGAAAGGAGGCAGGAGGAGAGTAGCTAGCATTTTGTAATTTGTGCATGGCATAGCATATTAATTAGTAAACTATTGAATGTGCAGGTTGCTTCCTCTTCTTCCAGTTATGCTAAAGTAATCTAATTGACTGCTGGCTGTCAGTTGGTCTGTTAATGATGAAAAGATATATGTGAAATGTAGAGCTAGATTACACTGAAGCCACTCAAGCAGCATGTTTATTTTACTGTAATCAATGATCATGATTTCAACAGTCTCTCCCTGTCTGTGCTTCTGTTCACTTACCACTGGTTGGTATTTCAAGCAGGCAAAGATTAGAAGTGGTGTCAAGTATCCTGCTTTAGGGCTGGCAATGTACCCTTCCTCCTGTGCTTTGACAGTCATTAATGAGTGCAGATAGTGCAGAGAGTGTTAAAGCCTCTAATGGAGCACACATGCAAATCTATGCCAAAACAAGCATTCTTTGTGAAGAGAGGACAGGATCTTACTGTATTACCAGTGACTGGTGCCAGACTGTGGGGATTGGCCTTGATGATAGCTGAGTGCGGATGCCAGACTGAATACCAAGGCAGTGAATTTACAGATGATGCAGGAAACAAGCTTTCTTTTCAGTGGAGATGATGCACATAATCATAAATGCGGTACCTTTTGTAGCTAAATGGTAATCATTTATGCACTAGTCAGACCAGCACTTGGAACATTATATGAACTTAACCATAGGTGTTCTTGCTCCTCTTGCCCCCGTAGATGGATTGGCATGTTATAAGTTCCCAGATGATATTGTCTATCCTGGAGATCCCTTAACTTTTCAAGTGGTGCAATCATCAAGAGAAATTTTTATTTTGTGCAATTATAGCATGGTTGAGGACTCAAACTCAGGAATCTGTCCACTAATGCCTTAAATTACTTTAAGTACTTTTCTGCAGCAGTATAAAGATTATTTACTACTTATTTAAAAACTGACTCCAAAGTCAGTTGTTGTTGACCAAATATAAAACTGTGAAAAACTGAACTGTAAATGAAAACTAAATTATTTTTATATGCTACTGCAAACACGGAAACAAAAGAATATTTACGAACATACGTGTGTTTTTCTTTTGTGTACTTTTTCCAAGTGAAGCTCAACTGATTCAGATATTTTCCAAGACTATCTGCAGCATATCTGCAGCATGTCCTCCCTTCCTGTCCTGTTTTTATTAATGTAATGCAT
Organism: Helostoma temminkii; assembly: GCA_900302695.1. Lineage (NCBI taxonomy): Eukaryota > Metazoa > Chordata > Actinopteri > Anabantiformes > Helostomatidae > Helostoma > Helostoma temminkii. The sequence goes on along the minus strand of OMLM01004261.1, from coordinate 46,726 downwards.
GTCTGCACTGAAGGGGGGAATGTAGAAGGAGGAGTAATGCAAGAACATGACATGAGCTAGATTTAAAGGCTCATCTCTGTGGTCACATACCATGCATGCCAGGCTGCTTGAGTAACTAGAAGGGCTTGGCTTTAAAAATGAAAAGTTCTTCAACTGAGACAATGTGATAAATGAAGGATACTGTCAAACTCAGATGCTGGACAGAAGCCTTCTGCAAAACTCCACCTCATGAGAGCTCATGTGTCATGTTCTCCAGCATCAACTCAAGTGTTATACAGTGCTGGATCTACACCATGAAAGGGTGGTAACCATCATCCTGTTAACAAACCAAGCCTGTGGACCGGATATGTTTATTTTAAAATCGACAGTAATTACTTAACTATGCCTTAAAGTTACGCTCGGCAGAAGAAGAATGCTGTGTGTATATTTAGAGTAAATGCTGGGATAGTTACAGTCAAAACACTATATAGCAACTCTAATACACCACTGACATTAAAATTAACGGCTTCCTGGCACTAATATGCTGGAAAGTCATTCAAGGGAGACCTCAGCACTCATTTTCTATTAACATTACACAGAACATTTGCAGACCTGCGCTGTTGAGAGCTGTGGTTGCTGTGCCATTGGGAGAGCTTTCAAACAATGGACAGAAAGGGTTTCCGCTACTTTATGATGGAGAACCTGAGCCATGGCCGTGTGCCATCCACTGTGTACAGGCTGCAGTTAAGAGGAAGGAGCTGGCACCAAACACAAAAATGTGAGGGCACACTCTCAGATGTGAAGGCACACATGCCACTTTGATCTACAAAACAGTTTGATGTTCTTGCTAAAAAGACAGAATAATCTTGTCCTGTGGTGTGTTTTAGCCATTAGAGGCAAAGCCAAGAAGCAGACGTCAACAGTAAAGATGACTACAAAAGCAAAAAAACTAATTTGCGTTAACTGCAGTTTTACTCGCTAATCAAGAAAGGCTCAGTACAACAACACTGTAACCAAAGCCAGCAACTACAATTTCTTTTGAAACCTGTATCGAGACTCTTGAAATGACGTGTTCAGCTGAGTCAAGCAGTTTCAGTGGAGACTGAGGAGCAGCAAAATGAAAAAAAGTCTTTCTTGCAGAAGCTTGTTTATTTTTGGCAATATTATGACTGACTTATTATGGGAGGTCCAGACTTCTGCCACATGCCAAGCCAAGGTGCAGGAAGCTGACAGCTCTAAGCACTGGACACATTTGGGCCTTTTGATGCTTGACTTAAAAGGCTTGTAGCTTTGTCTGTGATGTATTGCACTGCATGAAGCATTCTGAGCAGGAATTAGTTACTGTCCACCAGCCTAATGTCTGTGTAGCCAAACAGCAGCAAGGGTCAGGGCTTTATGCTCTGTTTGATTCTTCAGCCAATGAAATTAATCTTCCCAGCAGATTAATTTATCATATTTGCATTTTCATTTAATAAAAATAATCCCTAAAGTATTAAAATGATTTTGATTTAAACTTATTACTTATATGTTGTTCATAGGCTTATGGAAACTAAGTTGAAAGGAGCAGCTGGAGCTTCAGGGAAATCAAGTGATTTTTTTTTTCTTCCAATTAAGCTTCATTCAAGAGTTTAAAACTGGGTGAGATGTTAATTTTTTTCAGTGTGGACCATGATTGTTCTCCACATTGCTTATGTCTTTCCTCTCCACTGGGCTGACATACAAAGTTGAAGTCAAGTCTAAGTCTCAAAGAAAACTGAAAGAAAATGATTTGAACCATGTGATGCAGATGAAAAATTAATTCATGTTTCTTTCACTCTCTATGCAGCTGTGCAAGCTGTGACCCTTTGAAAAATTAAAAACATGAAAGGGCTTTTCACTGGAATCTTAAAGTTGAATCTGAAAGCCCATCTCTGATACTAACAGAGTGCAGGCTGCAGAATGTAATAAACAGTAAAGGTTTGAAACAAGGCTACTCTGACAAATATTGTCTTTGGAAGGCGGCCAGTTTCTTCTGCCGATGACTCTGTGCCAGAGGCAAGCTCATCCAAGCCAAGAGTACTCTCAAGTGGGCCTGAGTGTTGTTTTGGAGTTTGGGGGAAAAGAGAATAGGCCAATGGCTCCCTGTGAGATAAGCTATTAAAATCCACTCAACATACACACAAACACAGAACTTCCCAAATCTTTGCTGCTCCAAAATGTACACCGAACAGACACAAGATAGGTCAGGGTTTAGTTGCACTTTAGTAATCTGTGTAAGCTGTGTGACTATTCAGTTGTGTTACGGTCTCTGTAGTCATTCATGAACTGTCTGCTGCCCTATTGTTGCACTATATCCAGGCCTTTGTACAATGGACTTTCTGGGTACTTTGTGTGTGTGTGTGTTTGGTACCATTCATACCGTACATAGTTGTTGTAATTGTACATAGTTTGGGAAGTACCGTACTTTTATAAGTGCATGCAAAAAGTACCACAATTTCATTTTGTGTCATCCTGTCTAAAAAGCTAGTAATAGTGATAATTAGGTAGTTATCTATATAAGACCACTTAGAAACATGTTTCTTTATAAAAAAAAGTAGCACATGTAGCAAAATCTGCATGCCAAAGAATTATATTTTGTTCTTGTGTCTACCTCTTTTACCATACAAGACATCTGGAAGTGATAAAAACTAAGAAAATACCATTCAGTAATCTGTAGGCTACCCTTATGAAAAAGAAGTATATTCCAGTATACTATTAGTATACATCTTTTAAACTAAAAATGAGGAAGTATACCTTCAGTTTATTTCTTATGTACTTATCAGAGGTATACTACACAAAGTAATCTTTAAGTATACTTGCTGTAAACTGACAAGTACATAGAAAAGTTTCAGTATACTTGGCCTATAAATGCAGTTACACTTAAGTGTACTGACAAGTATATAGAAATACCCAAAATGCATTTCAGGAACAACTATTAGGGTTATAAATGAATACTTCATCACTAATTATTGACACAGTGTTTTACCTTATAAAGAGAAGGAGGACAAAGTTACTTTAACAGAATATTTTGATCATCTAGAAAGTAAACTGTTAATACATCACAGTATATAAAAAGTCTAATTGTAGTTTACTTAAAGCATACCTATGTAAATTAAAAAGTGTACCAATCTAGTATTAAAGTATTTTATATATATATATATATGATATACTGAAAATATATACACATCACTAAGAATGAATTAATTGATAAGGACCTGTCTTGTAGTGGACTGAAGACAGAAGAGAGATGTTTTTCATCAAGTAATTTTATGACTTTTGAAATGTGTCTATACAATAGACAGAATAATTTGTTGAAAGCAATGGGAAAACACTTTTCCCTTCTAACAGTCTGGACCTAGACTGGGTAGGACTCAAGGTGACTGATTGTCCTGGACTCTTCGTATAAAAATGCCAAATTGACTTGGAGTATCCACTGGTTGCAGGTAGACAGAGTCAACTAAGCTGTTTCCCACATGTTCCAGCCTAAATTAAGCTAATGTAGAGAGCGAGACTTGTCTCATCTTGTTAATATGTTCCTCTGGGTATTGTTTATGACTGTATGTAACTGCAGCTGCAATGGAATATGTTTTTAATGTAATTTACTGAACCCTGCATAGCATACTAGTGTATCTAATCTTAGCCTGAGAGCTCTGTCATTTTTCCCATGCCCTACTGTCACACAAGCACAGTTATGTCTCTTGCAAAGGTATTTCCTCTGTCATTATTATCATTATTAATAATATTTCATTTCATAGTGACCTGTTGAGGACCTCTGTCCTTGGCTGCATAGCTTGCATTTTTACACACAAGCTGTTTATACAGCTGCGTTTCCTTTGGAGCCCCGTTATAGACCCAGTTGGGTAATGCAGATGTTTGGGTTCTGCCTGGTGCCATCTGGTAGCTCTGGCTCCCAGCAGAACTCAGATGAATGTGGAATGTGTGGAGAGTAGTGCAGAACGCAGGTATTGGTGTTAGAAGGAAAAGATGTGTTCACTGGAAAATAGAGACATAGATGGAAGAAATGGTTGAGGTGACAAAAAGACTGGTTGAAGTGTGTAAGGGGCTAGGAAGTGGCTATGGGACAGCAGGGGCAGTCTTATGAAGGGAATGAAAAATGGTAGTAGGGAGAGAAGAGGCAGTGGATGGTGGGAACTTAGTGTGTGAAACCGTTGGCATGAGGAAGCAGGAAGCAGCAGGTCGAGAGGGACACAAACCAAGTGTTCTGTTAAAAAATAAAAAAATCTCACATGTGTAGTGATGTTTGTTTCTCACTCAATTCCTGCTTAATGAAACCCACAGGCTATTATTAGAAGACCAGTGCCAACTTTATTAGTACCTCAAAACCAAACTTTAAAGTATGGGTTATTAGTGATACACTGCTGGATCTGTTTAGTACAGAAAAATGTTCATCAAACTTACCATTTTGATTTGCTATGGTGTATAGACAAATAGGTTGGTTTATCCTGCTTATGATGAGAGCTGGTTTTGAAGAATGATTTTATTTTTCTACAATTTGCACCTTCACTTGCACATTGTCTGGTTGATAAAACGCACAGAGCAGCACATCATGGTACCAGACTGAAGTTTATAAATGAAAATTGTCAAAACTTTTGAAATATTAAATGACAAATTATCAACATACAAAACCAATAAAAAATTAACATGGATTTCGACATTTGTTTTTTTACTACATAACCCCTGGAGAGCTTCATACTTCATAAAAGAATAAACAGAAAAGAAGCAGTCACACAAATGGCTCAGAATGACCCCTGCACATGTTTACCTAAAGACAGTCTGAGGCCAAAACCATGTAACAATGGTGAATAATTCTGGAAGTTGAGTCACGGCAACTGAACTTCTTTCTGTTAGGTGGACCTAACAGTTGCCGTGACTCAACTTCCAGAATGTAAAAAATGTGCATCATTATGTCTATGATGGTGTGCAGCATAATTTTTACACATTATAAATGCTCACATATATATATATATATATATATATATATATATATATATATATACAGTATATATATCAAAATAAGCCTTAAAGGACAAGATATTCTGCACCTGTTAGGTTTAGTATTACACAACCAACACCCTAAAATGTCTAGTTCAATAAAGAGTCTACCTCAAATTTACAATTCACATTTATTTACTGTAGCTAAAGTTGAAACAGCGTTCTGTGCAAAGCAATAAGTCAGACGAAAACAACATTCAGATAAAAATCTGAAGATATGCTGAAATTTCATCACAGTATCAAATTGTAACAGACACACACAATGGGTCAGACATGAACTTTTCAACTTTTCTTTTTGAGGATGAAAAAGTACATTGATAACTGCTCTTGACTGATGAACTTTTACATCAGTGAACAAAACCAAATCTGTGGGATATCGCCAGAAACATCACTGATCCTAGAACAGCTCTTCCCCACATTGAAAACATTATACATTTTGATTGCAAACATATTCCCAGCAGGTTTCTGTTCGGTGAATTAGTCAGTCAATCAGCAGGGCTGTATACAGCTGTTTAATGTTGAAAGAGGGTCAAAACTATGAAACATCTGGACAATTACTGGGCTCTTTTGAACAACAGTCACTTTAGCATGGAGAGACTGGTGCCACTTGACTCATCATACTTATCTGAAAGTACTAAAATGAATGACACACATCACATAATAAGGCTGTATACAGTGTTTAGGAATTTGTATTAACTCCTGGCTTCATTGTTCTGTGTGACTTCTTTGGATAAAAACATTGGAAGGCATTTTTATGTAGGAATATATTTCCAGTTGTAGCAAAAATGTACAATGTACAAGATGTTCTGCAAATCATCTAAAACAAACAATGTTTTTTTCCCTTATTTTATCTGTTTATTTTGATTTTGTTTATCTGTTATCACTCTTGATCAAACCCATGCAGGGATCCCCCAGCACATACCAACTTTGTTCTTCTGAAATGAGTTTGATTTCCTACCAGACAACAACCGGGCCACATGAGGAAATGGAGGTTACTGCGACAGACACGTTAAAATGCCATATCGGCCCACTCCATTGAAAAATCCATATACTGTCTACAGATAGTAGCCTTGGGCCATGTCAGTCCCTCCCTCCTCACGCCTTTCCTGTCTGTGCCCCTGCCACTCTTTGATTTAGCTCAGCTGTAATAACAATAAATCTGAGGTTTACAGGTTGTTTAGGGTGGAGGGGAAGGAGGGAGGCATGGACGGAACATGGTAGTCAAACAATTTTTTTCCATTTAAACTGCTTTTTACTGGGTCCCAGTGAGATTGGAGGGTTAGTGACCAAATAAAAAATCTAAACAAAACTACAAAATAATAATAATTATAATAAATAATAATAATAATACAGGTAAAAATGTATAGGTAAAAACAGAGAAGGACAGCTAATAGGGTGAGTGGGAAGTGGGGGACATTTTCCTTCCAGACATGGGTGTGGTTTTATTGGAGGAAAAGGACAAGTTTAACAGAAGCTTATCCTGAAGGAACTTACTTCAGAGTTGTTAAAGGAGCAGTGAGTCCAATTTGTACAGTCCCACAGGAAAAAAGTTAACACAACATAACCTGCAAGCTGTTTGATTGGTACCAGTGACTCAACTATTGTGTTTGCAAGTGCTGACACCTATGACTTCCGCCCTCTAGTCTGGGTTTTTGTACAACAACTCACCTTACTTTGGCATTTCAAATAAGATCTTATCTTGAGTTACTGTCTGCATTTTCAAATTTTAAAAAATTCTGGGAGTAAAGATTATGAAACCAAGAACAAGGATACTGTTCAACTAAAACAGGGGTCTACAGTAGTGTACTGAGAAGATGTTTGAACTTCTCCTGGGAAAGTGAAACAGGACATGTTCTTATTCTGACTAAGGTAGAGCCATGACCCTCAGTAGTGACTTGCCCTTATATACACTATATACACTGGACAAGTATTCAGTTGTGTGACTGTTACAGCACACAGACTTCAATACGGAGTTGGTTTCCCTTTTGCAGCTATAAGATCTTTCACTCTTTCTGTGTTTCGGTGGGAATTTGTGCCCATTCATTCTGTAGAGTATTTCTGAAGTCACACTGATATAGGACGAGAAGGCCTGGCTCCCAATCTCAGTTCCAGTTCATCCCAAAGGTGCTTGATGAGGTTGAGGTCAGGGCTCTGTGCAGGCCAGTCATGTTTGTCTGTTTGTATGTTTTCTTTATTGTCCTTGCTTTGCGCACTGGGACAAAATCATGTTGAAATAGAAAAGTTGGTACCACAGTAGAGATAAGGAACCTGAAAACCAGCCACATACCATTACACCCCCAGGTGTGTAATGAAGATGAATAATAAATAGAAATGACAACATAACACTGAAAATAATTAGATAGTAATATAGATTAATCTTGTTTTTCCTCTTTCCTAATTTTGCAGTCCAGTAATCATCTCCTTGGATTTCTGTTGTGACCTCATTGGTTTCCTGACCCACAGGTAAGGAACCTCTGTCATTAACTGCCTTGGCAAACAGGTACGTCATCATCCATAATTTTAGACAGTGAACCTTCATTTGTTCAGCCGCAAATTGCACATTACTTGCATGTGCCAGGTATTGTGTGCGGTGATAAAAGATTTAATTTCTATCATTACATCTTTGTGTGTATTTATTGTTCATGTGCATATATGATTTCATTTTTGCAAGGTCAAACGAGTTAAAGAAGCCTTGATTATGTCACACCTGCTTTATGTCTGTGTATAGGTAAAATACAATATATAACAGTACATTGTACATACTTCAAAATACTTTTAGATGTTTGTCCAGCAGGGGGCAGTGCATTCAAATGCACAATGACTGAGGTTTAAAGGCCTGACTCTTTAAAATAATGAACAATGTTTTTTAAACTCTCAGAAACTAAAAAAACACATGGGATTCTGTTTAATGTAACAGTTCCCATAATATGGAATGATGTAATATCATTTTGGGTGTTAGATACATTTAATAACATTACAGCATTTAAATTACATTTAACATTAAATCAAGTGTGTGAGTGCTGTATGTGTGGAGAAGTGAAGCAAAATGTCTTGCAAAAGCAGTACGAGAATATGCAAAAAAACAAAAAACAAAGTGCCCATGCACTCTGTTATAACATTTACACATCTCAATGTGTATAAAAAAGACACAGAAAGCCTCTAGCTTTGCAGGATCAAAACATCATTTTCTTCTCCTGCCACAGACAGTTAAAATTTTACTCATTTTCTTCTCACAGAATCCCAAAACAATTCAACCCATAAAATCCAGACTCAGCTTGCCATATGTAAAAATGTATGGCTCCCACGGGTGCCCTGAAGGAAAATTACTAGCCAGGAGATAGTGATAGAACGTCCTTGTATTCTTGCTTTCCTCGCTGGAAAAAAGAATGAATGTGCATGTAATCAGTGGGACTGGATGTAGTTATGATGTGGCTGGCTGGTGCTACTCAGGCCTTGTTATTGACAGCGTCATTCAGTGGGTAACCCTGTCATAATGGAGCACACCAGGCTGTTCCTACCAAATATGACTACACCTCTACAGTGAAATAATATTTTAAAATACTTTTTTGTCAAACTGGAAAGTTTGAGAAAAAAAATGTTTAGTAGAGATAACCATTATTTGTTTTTTCATTAATTAGTATTCCCTCAGGACCAGAACCCAAATCAGGTTGTAATTATTTTGATCAAGTTGTTTAGCACATGACTTTGTATAGAATAAAATCTTCGGAAATAAACCTCTGTCTGTTTGCTTTCTCAGGTTCCATTAATCACACACAGGGTGGGGGAAATATTGCAAACACGGCACAAGAAGGAGTTATCTAAATCCCTTTTATAAACACTTCTACAGTGGCTGAATGCCAATAAGCAGAGCTTGTCAAAACCTACATACATAACATGTATACAATGTTTGTCATAGCCTTGTTTGCATATTTCAATCTTGTGTCTTTTTGTTGAAGCTGTTTGTCTGTGATTCAATTGTGTTGCAATATTTCCTCTTTGAATATTAAGGGGAGACAAAATATTTAAATTGCTTCCTATGGGTCTAGTTTGTGGATTACATGCACAGTAAATGAATATATGTTTAAAACCTCTCTTTGGCCTTCACTTAAATAAAACATATCTCTGCTTGTGGCTTTTCAGCTGTGATGATGTCATCATGTTGCTTATTTAAGTAGATTTTAGCCTTGGATGCTCTGCTCCTTCACATCTTCCAGATGACATATCTAAACTGAAAACCTTTTTTCAGATAAAAGCAGAGGTATACTTTAAAATCGGTAAGGCAGAGTGAGAATACAATTCAAATATATGCAATCCACAAACTAGAACCAAGGTTTAATAATGTGAATTTCTGCTTAATTTTGACTGATGGGATTAGGCATTTTGGACTCATAGCTGATCTGAAACACATCAGCAGGTCCACCTCTGAATGGCTCAAAAATAAAAATGAAAAAATAAATAAGGTTTTAGAGTGGCCTAAAGTCTGGACTTAAATTCGATTGAGATGCTGTCTGCATGTTGTCTGCATGCAAGAGTGGGCCAAAATTCCTCCACAGTGATGTGAAAGACTCATTGCCAGTTATCACAGACTCTTGATTGCAGGCGTTGCCGCCTTTGGTGGCGCAACCAGTTATTAGGTTTAGGCAACTATTACTTTTTCACACAGGGCTAGGCAGGTTTGGACAGCCTTTTTGGATAAATATGCAAAAATAAATTTAATATCAGCAAGGGCAAATACTGCATTGTATGTTATGATTGCTAATCCTTCTGTTTCCAAATGGTGGTAACTGGCACTCAATCAAATATGAGCTGCCTTTGTGACAGTAATTAGTCTCCTTCAAACTGAAAATCATTTATTGACATAGTGTCAGCCTATTCAGTTTGAAGAAAAAAAAGAAAAAGAAAGAGATTTTTGATTGTTGCACTTTGTGCTGTCTGTTACTAAGCCTGAGGCAACCACACATCAATACCTCTGCTTGTCTTGTTCTGCTGAATCATTTCAGCCAGCTTAGAAGTTAGAAGTGAATATACAATAGTTTCCCCCCAGAACAGTGAGTTAATGCAAGGAAAGGGTTGTTTAATTTCATAATTGATTTTTTTTTTTTAAAGTAAAACCAACTTAAAGTTGATTGAGTTCCAGTATCTGAGGAAAGAGAAGAAAATTTTAAAAAAAATAAAAAAAATTTTGGTTGTTTTTGGTTTGTTTTTTGTTTTTTTGCAGCAGAAAAAAATCAAGAATATTTAATCAAGAACACATAGTCAAGATAAACGCACAATTCATTTACATTATTCTTATACACTGTATCAAAGCACAGACATATACAGACATATACACACTGCGAACATGCATGCACGCTTAAGGGAGTCATTCACATGCAGCTGTAACTGATCACCACAGTGATTTTGTTGTTAGAGGCTCTTCCACTATGAGGCCACAGGTCAAAGAAGCAGTTAGATGCATTAAGGGTAGACTGCACACAACAGCAGGTGACAGGTGAAATATAGTAAATATAAAATATATTTACAACTAAGCTACTGGATGATCTCAGCTTTAGTGCTAAACTACAATATACTTAGTTTTTGATCTTTGTTTTTATAAGTAGCAACGAAGCTGGCACTGTTATGGCCTTAACCCTAAAATTATTATGTTTGACTACAGTAATACACCAACCTTATGTCACATGACTTGTTGACTGACTTAAATACATGTGCAGTGAGACAGAATGTCATATTTAAGGCAAAATAATGTACTAGTACAGTAATTCTACACATTGTCTTTTATTTGTGTCAGAATAATTTTGTTGTTATGTTCAGATCATTTGCAACGTCTTTACAATACAGCTGAAAATCACATGCTTCCATTTTATTCTCTAGTGGAAAATTTGAATGTTGCAGTGATGGGAAACTTTTATTACACCAACATGTAAACTTTGAAGAAACTAATTGTGTGCCATTATACCCGCTACATTGCTCTGCTACTCCTCTGTGTTTATTTAACTGAAAGCAAACCCCAAAAGCTCAACTCTAATTGTGTGGTTGGTTTATTTTATTTGTATAAAGTAGCACTACGTTCCTCCAAGCTCTTGGACTCCCAATGTGCCACTTTATGCACAACCACTTGCATGTCTCCATGTATAACAATCGGCTCACAAAGTGGTATTTTCTTCTATAAGCAAAACCAACAATGCCTTCTCCTGCTGTAAATTCCTGGTTTAACCTTTGATCTGGGTAATATGTGCTGCCACATTAAAGCTGTCAGTCCATATTGCTTTTGAACATCTGTCAAACTCTTCAGATTGTTCAGCCGGCTTGTTGTGACCAAGCTGAACCATGAAAATTAGATGATCCGTATATAAACAAGTAGGCCACAAGTGTGCAGGCATGCACAAAAACGTAGATACACACGCACACCACACAGGTGATGTCACGCAGGAGGAGCTATGATAGCAGTGACTGGGTTCGATGCTGCAGATGGGATGAGTGCTGAAAGACAGCACTGACTTACATATCTTTTTATCCAACCGAGAGAGAGGGGCGATGTGGCAAACCTGGATTTCATAAGCAGCCCGCTCTCTGACTCAGACCGTTAGTATGTGGTAAGGCTGCGTGTCTGTTGGGAAGAGACAGAGACAGAGAGGAGAAGGAGGAGAAGCTAGAAGTGATCCTGTGGTATGACCAGTAAGTGGAGCTCGGAGGAACCCATTGACCTTGACATACTCCCTCTTTTTCTCTTCACGCTCCTGCCATTTCTTTCACCACATGTCTATCATGTACCCACTTTTAATAATAGGCCTGTGCATGTGAGTCATGGGTTAGAGTGAGCTGGAATTAGTGTATATGTGGTGTATGTCTAGTATTGATCAGGTGTCTGTGGTTAATGTACTAAGGGCTAGTCAGGACAAGTTGGATAGTAAAATTGCTTTACACACTTCTTCAGTTTTTAAATCCTTTCTGCAACCAGCCAGAAAGAGAGCAGCTCACATTATTCTTATTTAATACCTCAACACGACAAACCAGCAGAAATATTTCACGTTTGTGCTGGGGGTCTGAGTTGACAGTTATAGTTCCTCATTATTCAGACCTCAGCAGTGGTTTCACAGCCCTGTGCGGTTTGCTGCACCAGACAGCAGTTATCAACAGCCTATGTCTCTCTGTATCGCATACCACCCCACCGATGTCCAAACACAACTTATTCAAGATGTAAAAAACATGTCAGTAAATGTTAACATGCTCTGCATGCTGTTATCTTGTATCCCTAAATATTGTATGTGAAATTCGTGCTGCATACATGTTGATTCATTGGAGTTCTCAGAAATGCTTTGTTGCTAATTGTGTGATACGCTGGTGATATTTGCTTGTGAACAACACAATTTAAATGTCAGAGTTTCACTTTGAGTAAACATGGTTGGTTATAAGTGGCCCGGGCTACATAGGTTATGTGCCACATAAATCTGTCGCAGCTTTGCTTAGTCACTGCTCTCGACCCTGCTCTGCCTGTAACTCATTAATGCCTGTCTTTGATCTTGAATGTGTATGTACTGTACATGTTTTTGAGTGTGTTCCACTCTATAACCATGATTTATATGGTAACACACTATATGTATACAATTTTTAATGGCATAATGCTTCGCTAGTTAGTATACATAAATTAATACACTTAGATATTTTGTACAAACAGGAAATTCTACAAGACATGTGTGGGCAGACATCTACTGTATTAAACTGAAACTTTGGAGAGCAATGACAATGGAAACTTATCAATGAACCAAAACCAAAGTGTTTTTCCAGAGATGCAGGACCATATTTTTTGTTTTCCAACATCTTCCCGGAGCTGTCTCACCGCTGGCCACAATTTGGTTTTAATTACTTCCAGCTGTGGGCAGTTCTTCCATTTCTGTTGTACAGTGCATTTTAAAGTAGTGTCCTTTAAAGGTGCTCTGTGAAGGTTTCGTGTAAACAAAGAAAAGTTATGTTTGAAGTAAGTGCACTGTGTGTATTCTTCAGGTCAAATGCATTTCCCTCCTCATAAAACATTTGTAAAGGCAATTTTTTGAATGTTCTGAATCCTACATTGTTTACATGATTGTTTGATGGCTTGCAACTTAATAACACATTTGTTGGCACACTATTTGAGTTTCCTCTCATACTGGAATAGTAAGAAACTAACGGCAGGAATGTGTATTGTGTCACGTAAGCGTGATACAAACAAAAAAGGGATCTACTCATAAAGACAATACTCTTTAGCACTACTAGTGGTCAAAAACTCCAAGGGGTAGCTTTAAGGAACTGGGACTCCATACAGTCTTGATCATATGGATCATGTTCTTTTCACCATAAAAGAAAGACAGACATGCAGACAGACGGGAAGAAAGATAGAAAAAAATGTCAGTCAGAGGTACATATTTATTTTCTGACTTGTACTGTGTGTGTTCAGGACAGAGGACAACTGTGCTCAGATGTCCAAGAGGCCTGGCAACATTTAAACTTTGTTGCTTTGCATCACGTCTCATGAGAGATGAGAGGATGCAGAGCCCAGCCACGGGTCAAAGGCCAGAATTGTGCTCTCTCTGAGCTCAGATCAGATTACACACGTCTGAACCCACTGACACATCAGCGTGTGATGAAAGGCTTTGCTGACTCATTAAAAATCCCAAGGGGAGGTTATTTATTTGTCAATGTCAGGCTTTTAAATTAGAACAAAGAGGAGAAGAATGGGGAAGAGGACATCAGTAAGGCTCATATTTGCTTGTGAGTCATGCAAGAAGTTGTGGAAATAGCTAATCGCTCCGCCTTTGCCTTTTGATGATAGCAGCATTGTCTGTGACCCAACATTTCCACAGAAATACCACAGAAATAAACAGCATTAATGTGTTTTCAGTCCACTCCTTTATATTGGTTGCACTATATTTTATTAATTTTCACCTTCAGTGCCACATTTGAATTTCATGATGAAAATTTCAGAGCAGTGCTTTGACATTTTACACCACACTGCTACACAAAACATCAGGGCAAAATCTTTCTTTCCTACTGATAATCCAGTTGTCTGCAACCACCATTTGTCATGTACATCACACGTGACCTTGTCGCCCTTTGACCACACTGGTCTTTTGAAACAGACCCTCTGCTGACAAAAAAAAGGATGTTTTTCTGTTTTGTTGTAAAGACTTACGATCAGTTCGTACAGCTGTCTGATAACCCTGCAGGGGTGTAAATGGCTGATGGTGAGCATTCTTCAAATTCCTGCAGCAGGTTTTCTGTGATCTGGTGGCATCATCGTGCATCATATCCTGGTAAAGACAAAGACCTCCAGATACACAAGAACTGCACCATACAAGTCTTATGAAGTTCAATGATGCATGAAATAAAATAAATAAGAAAAGGTTACTGTGATGATGCTTTGCACCCAGTGCAGACTGGTCTCAGTGGTTTCTAATGCTTCTTGTGTGAAAGCAGTTTACCTTGGTTACCTTGGTTTACTGCAAATTAACCATTCACTAGCATGTTCAATGCATGTTGTTGTGTCAAGCTTATACGCCAAAGAAGTGTGTGCTATCGTGTTAAAAGTATATGGATGACTGTGTCTTTTCTTTTTGTTTATACTGTATTTGAGAACACCAGAAATTGTCACAGTCTCCTGGGCAACAAGGTGAAGGAACCAGATGCAGACGTACAGGATGGCTGACTAAGTTCTATGAGGTGATTTTAATCAAAAACAACTAGGAGGTACAAATCCGGCATGACTTCAAAAATGCAGTTCAACTGAATGCACACCAAAATGTAGGTGCTGGCCTTGGTAGCATGCAAACACGATTTATTAACATGACAGATACTTAGCATACCACAACCAGTCTTTCAAGGTTTGCCTCAACCACTTGCCAGATCATCTGGTGCCTGCCAACAATGACAGGCGACAGAAACAAAGGCCAAGTTAAACGAACATGGCTGAAACAGGAATTGTAAAGGAACACGAGCTAGTGCTAATTGAGATAGTATTTGCTAAATGTTGTCAGCCCACATCACACATGTACAATATGAATCAAAACACAACTATGTTAGAGAGCTTGATGTTAACTTTTCTTTCTCATAGCTCTACACTGACGTGCAATTATGATGCTGCTTCTTTCTTTTGACATCTTCTAAATATATTAGCAGGATGCTGACATTTTACCTGAAAAATGCAGATTTAGTTTGCTTTTTAGGTGGAGACCCTTCAAGATTAAATACTTTCACAAGATGCTCATAATAAAATTCATCAGTCCAGAGAATAAGTCAAACCTAGACACCCAGACATGGTTTGTCATTTACAGTAGGTGTTGCATTTTTTGCTCGTGTGATGAGATGGTGAGAAGCTTAATCAGCACCTTAATGGTGGAGGAAGAGGAAGTTTCCTCTGACACCTATGTGTTAAGACAGGAAAACAGCAAGCTTGAATTAAAGCAGAGGGGAGTTTTTCTTTGTATTTTAAAATTATTAATAAAAGATTTTATTATCCAAAGGCCAATCTCCTCTAAAACCCAGCATGCAAAGGTGTTTGCAACCTCCACATTCAAATCAGAGTTTGCTGGAGCCCTGGCTAACCACTTGGTCTATGTGCAACCAAATTAAACACTATGATTACTATTATACGATCACTCACAAGGTAACAGAGATGCAACAGCCTTCTATGACAGGTTTAGACATGCAGAAAAAACTGATTATGAGTCAAAGGGTGGGTGGGAGCGGGAGTTTGGATTAGCCTCAGGGATGTCTGCAAAATCATTGGAGTACAGTATGTCTCTTCTGTCATTTGGTATGATACTTTATCATGAATAAAACCAGTATCTAAAAACTACAAGCAAAAACTAAGTACAGTATTTGCTCTTTCTCTGGATGTCTGCGATCTGAGAGAGTTAATATAGAGTACTGCATGTTAGGTCCATGTAAATGTGCTGTAGGGAAGGAATGGTGCTGCCTGTCATGGGCCCTGCTGATTTATGACAGCACAGCCTGATGCCCA
>OMLM01004261.1:2888-30703 GCA_900302695.1 Helostoma temminkii | reverse complement strand
TGATGCCCATTGTAATGGCGAATGATAGCTCAAAACATAATTTAGTATTTAGTGTATTGATAATATGGCAGCTTTGGTTAGAGATTTTTTTGCCTGCTGCAAGAGAAAACAAGCTCTTTTGACAACTTAAAGATGCAAAAAATCCTCAGTTCAATCAGTTTTCTGATTATCACTAATAGAATTAGAAGCTAGGGCACTACCTGACTTTGTTGGCATAACTAATGTTTTTTAACTTTCAAGTTTCAACAAAATGTAATTGGACTTGTTCTTTTGAACATGGATTCCTTCCTTGGACCTTAATTGTTCTCATTTAAAGGTTTTTACTTTAATGTGATAATAATGTTTTGGTGGAGAATTTTATACAAGTTTATTGCTTCAGTAAATAATCACTCACTTAATGACATTTGTGCTGCGTACACCTAAAATAATGATGGGAAACAAATTCACAAAAGAAACATTGACTTTATGCTGTGGTTCCTCTTAATTTTCTATAAGCCTGTCTATGGATGACAGACAATTACACTAACAATTTGTCATTCAGCAGACCAATTACACAGTTAATTAGATTCAGCAGTGCGGAGACTGTTCAGTCTGTCAGGTCTGTAATTAGTCTTTTACTTAAAGGTAGCAACATTTCATTGGAAAATAATGTGTTGCATCCATGTTTGCAGGGTTTATCATCCTCCTCTGCATGTTTTCAAATTGAAAGTCAGTCAGGTTTCAATTTGCAACCACTCTTCCTCTTCTTCCTAATTTTTAAGACTGTTTGCTATTTCCATATGAAATAATTTTGCAGCTTTTTCGATTGGATGCAGCTGCAATTTGGGAACAGATGATATGAGCTGTCAACACAATGCAAAAATAAAGCTCTGCTGTCTCATGTTGCTTTGAAAACTACACTGATTGCCAGACCTCTTTTAAACCCCAAACTGTGATTTAGTTTTTCCACGAGGTGTTTCAAGCATCTGTCATCTGTTGAAACTTCTAGTCACTTCATTACTAAGCCATTCCACAAGGGAAGGATTTCATTCCTAAATTTGTCTCAAAACTACAAACTTCTACAAACTGGCTGCAGGGGTTAATTTACTATGTAATATTTAGGATGACTGTCAATAATTAAACAATGTAATCATCTACACTTTCAAACCGTACCAAATGTGGTGACAATGTACTTGCAAAAACACATGTACAGTATGTTGCAGTGAAACCCTTCACACTGTCTTGTCCCGTAGCCAGCCAGGAACTCAGTCCTCACCCCTCAGGGACAACAACTGGCAGGATGCCCCATGTTTTTGTCTCAGACACGCTATGCCTGTCTGCCACTCGTGGTTGCTCTCACTGCAGTTTCTCAGCCTCAGCCAATCGCGGTGCAGCTCAGGTCGCCACAGAGGCCAGACAGGGCGGTGTCCTCTCGGTGCTGCAGGCCGACGGAGTGGAAGACAAGCTCACGTGAGACCAGTTTATTTGTCAGAGGGGAGATAGATAGAGAGAGTGAAAAAACAATGAAACGGTAGAGAGGGAGAGAGAGAAAAGTAAGAGAGCGTGCCTGTGAAATGGAGTTGAGAAATTTTCATTTGGCGGGAAAGCAGGAAGGGAGGGGAGCAGAGGGAGTAAGAGGAGGAGGAGGGAGGCAGCACACATCATTGTACTCCCTCTTTATGCTATAGATATTTCCACTCATCAGCTGTTAGTCATTGCCTTGGCTCTTAAGCTGCACACATTACTCTATGTGACCAATTATTTTATCCTATGAGGACCTTTATTAAGTTATAGTGGTCTTTCTCACTTTTAAGTGAAAACTGCTGATTCAATTACATTTCCATTTCTGTACCCTACCCTGCTTCTCCAAAGCAGAGGAAAAAAAGAGAAACCGAGAAAAGTAATGTCATGTAATGTAGTGAAGAGTGAGCTGTTTATCTTGAGTTCTTCTGCCACTGATGAAAGTTTCTGTAACTTATGTTAGCAAGTTAGATCAAGTCTTATATTTAGCTTATTTATGTCAACAATAGAAAGAGATACTGGGAAAACGTCACTGCCGTTTGGGTCAAAAGAAGGCAGTTGCAGTAACGTAGGAAAAGCTTCACAAAAATGACTGGACTGATGCTAATAAGGACCTATTCCTTAATCAGTTCTCAGAGAAGAACAGAAAAATCAAACTGTTTAAAGTTTGCAGGGATTTGAAATAGGTGTTGGTTTGAGTCTGGTGGCAAATTTTGGCAAATTGTCTCCTTCAGGATTAGACACAGTCAGTGGCACAGTCACCTGACTGTTTTTTTAATACTAGAGCAGGTGTTACTAATCAGGTCAATCAGCTTGAGAGGCTGCTGAAGGCCTTTGTTGGAAGAAGGCCTACAAATACAAAAATACACACGATGTAGGTTTCCTCTGTATTTTATGTGCATAGTAATTCCTGCTTTTGCACATTTTGAAGTGTAAATTTGCCACTTGGAGCAGCTAAACTTCTACACAGAAGTTTATTATATCATGCTGTAAATATGGTTTGGTCTAACACATGAGCAAACCTAATTTTACACCCAGCAGACACCCAGCAATATTTGCCTTTATATATATATAAATATATATATAGTTGTGTTTGCTAAACAAATATAAATCTAATGTTCACTCTCTTTTAGCTTGCTGTCTTTGATGATAAAAAAACCCTTCAGTGCTGCGAGAACACTGACAAAGGGTTTCACCTTAATCACATTGTGGTCTCTGATTTGTCTTGTGCTGCCTGTTGTTTGGCTGTGTGACCATGCTTTGCCAATGTGTTGCTTCTATTGGTGGCTATCTATAGTGTGCGCCTCTTGAAAACCGCATAAAGGATGAGCGCACTTCAAGCTTTCTGAGTAAGTCATGACTTGACTTCACATTTGTAAGACTGAATAAAAAACCTTCTTTGTGAATGACTTGTAACTTCCTGTTGAGTGGAAAGAAACATAGTATTCAAACATATGACCTTACACATACCAGAAAAGAGCAAATGCAATACAGTAACAAGTCTGATCAGAAAACAGAGTTATATAAAAAATATTATTTGGTTACTTAACATTTCCATCTCTATTACTCCACAAAATGGAGGCAAATTATGTAAATATTGTGAAAACCCAGGAGAACATTCCCTTACAAACTATGCACCTGAGCATTTTTTGTTGTTGTTGTTGTTAAAATTACAAAATCATGTCCCTCTCCTTCTGTGTTTAGTTAATCTCTGTCTGCTATTATGTCAGCATATTGTACATTATTTTTGTATAAAAGCATAAAAGACAAAGTTTCTTCACCGATAGGTGACCTGGGTCTGATGGCTTTTCCATGTTTAGCCTTGATTGTGTAGATCATCATTATTTCTTCTGCAGAAATCCAGGCATCAAGACATAGCACAATTACCTGATGACTCATCAGTGCTGATTGATTTGGGGACAGAGGCCTGCTCTTGTCTTAAAGTGACCCTTTAATGATGTGGTCAAATATTACACACTAAAGTATTGATATTCTACTCACTCATTTATAATGTAATCTACCATCACCTTTTTTTAACTTTCATTCTTTTGCAAACTGTAGTGTGCAGTACGTTAATTATGATTGTCAGCCACTGTATTACAGCCACTAATAAGATTTTTATTTTTCCTATATAAAGAGCTATGACATGCAGCTCATTAATCAGTGCCAGAATCTCAGTCATTATTTTCCAGGTCCTGCTATTGTTGGCTTTCAAAAATCCTTTTAACACTGGTACAGCCTCTAGCTTCTTTACTGGAAATACAATAAATAAACCCACACGCTTGGTATTTCAAGACACACCCTTCCAAATAGCCAGGCAAGACATTAACAATAAGATGTCAAATATAATCACTATTCACCTGAAAATAAATGAACAAATAAAAATAGGCAATACTAATAGTATATCATTCTAAGGTAAACTGAAGCTTTCCTATATAAAAGTGTTTGACAAATGCAGGGTTAAAATTAACTTAACACACTAACTCAGGTTAGTATATTATACTTCACACTACAGCATTAAACAACATACATTAAAATTACAGCCTAGGAGGTTGACAAGTAGAGTGCATGTGCTGAGTAAAGGATCTGAATACTTTGTTGACTGTTGGCAATGAATTTTTTAAACACACAAGAATGCATGTGGGTGATAAGATACTCTTATTTTGAAAAAAAAAAAAAAAAAAGGAAAGAACCCTTAGAAAGCCTTTCTGGTCTTGTTATGTTACTATGTATGTTATGTAAATCACTCAGTGACATTGCCACAAATGTAAATCAGGGGTGAAAAGATGGCCTGAGGTGTTCTGACATTTAACCTAAAGCAGCAATTAAGCCTTCACCATAGCTATATGGTAAACAAACACACCCCACTTACAAAATGTACGATGACAACATAGTTTTACAGTGATTAATGCAAAGTTTTGACATTCACATGCTGCTGTTTAGTTACAGATGCATTAGTCATTACTTAAAAAAGATATTTACAGTTTCATGCAGATGTGACATCACAACACAAATGGATGCAGGTCTCTTTATCTTAGTTATGTTATTGTCAAACAAGATTCATGCTGCACTTGCTAAATCCCCTGTTTGTGCACCATACAATGAGCTCTTTCTTTTAGTATTTTTTGTAAATTGTGAAAATCAGAGCTTCTAACATATCATTAATCCCATAATAGCCTCTTATAGGGCCTAATAATGTTTGCTCATGTCCTTTGTTTAAGTCCCATAATATGTTTCCACTTCAGCCCTCTGTACGGAGCATGCAGCCAATGTTGGAAAAGCCTTCAAATGGAATTATCTTCACCACCTGTTCTTGATCCAGAGGCATTAATGGACGAGTGGAAGTCGCGTGTGCTGTCTGCGGTTAAGACATGGTAAAGAAATAGACATGGAGACATGCAACCCTCTCCTCAAGCACGAAAAACAGAGACAGGTCCAGACACGACAGAAAAGGGGGGGAGGGAGGATGCGTGTGTTGGTAAAAGCAGGCGTACAGAAAAAGTATTAAGATGATGGTGGAAAAACGGTTTTTCATCACAGCACACCGCACATACATCAAGGTTTAATAAAGAATAAAAAAGTTAGATAGATTTTTCATCTGCTTCATTTCAAACTTCTCCAGTGTTTTAAATGTTAGTTTTAAATCTTCCATGTTGGTTTGTGGTTAACTTTTCACACCATATGTAATGTTGTGTACTCTCTCTCAAAACATTTCAGTGCACCCGAAGTTTACCAAAGAGCAACTTGACACTCCACAGTGCTTCTTGGAAAAGGATTTGAGATTTTGATTGATGAAACTAAGGCTTAATTGTTCTCAGCAGTACACATGGTGTAAAAAGGGAACCACAAACCAATGTGAAAACATCCCAGCAGTGGAGTATGGTAGAGGAAGCATGGACAGCGTGCCATCATAGTATCCTGCAAGATGATGTCATGGCGGCTGTCCACAAGCTGAAGGTCAGTAGAAGCTGGGTGATGAAACAGGACAATGAGCCTAAACACTGAAGTAAATCTACTACAGAATAGAGACACAAAGTTCAGTCTTTAGAGTGTCTCTCTAAAGACTGAATTTGGCTGAGCTGAAACAGTTCTGTGAAGAAAAATGGTCCAAAATTCCTTCTGGACACTGTGCAGGTCTCATCCACAGCCTGGGGAAGTGCTTGCTTGAGGTTATTACTGCCACAGATGGTTAAGTCAGTTACTAAAAAACTGTTTCACTTACTTTTTCTACCATTACTCTGTATGTTCCATGGATGTGTTTAATGAAGACATACAAGATAGTTACTGTTTGGGATTTTATCAGCTTGGAAATATTGTTTTTTGTTTTATTTGTTTTTTTTTGTGTTTTTCATGATTTGGGGGAAGATCAGAACACATTCCGTGACTAATCCTTGCAGAAAACCAGGAAACTGGAAAAAGTGCCATTACTTCTGTTTCCAGCTGTTTGCAACTACCCACTTCTTCCTTATTGTCAGAAAGGAGTGTTTTCTTTACCTGATGACCTTAGCATAGCATGGAGAGGGCATGGATCTAGTTGTCTGGTGTGTCTGTGTGTGTTTTTGAGTGTGTGCTTATGACTCTGCATGGCAGCAGTGTTTGCTCCTGGTTATTTCTTTAAGCAGAGGTCTGGTGACTTCATTTATCAAACAGTTTTTGCTTGCTCAGACTAAAGACAAGTCTTTGTGTGACTGTGTGTGTGTGTCCACGTTTGCAGTAAACAATTCCCTGTAGATGTTTGTGTAATTCCACAAACAAGCTAATGTACAACACCAAGTGTGTAGCGTGTTAACATTGTTATTTTTCAGTAGGCACTGCAGATCAGTGTACAGAGGACAAGCCAGCTATTGAAACTAGCAAAAGTTGAATGTGACAGTTCTTTGTTAAAACCTTCTGTATGTTGTACTTGTTTTTATGCTGGAGATCATTGAGCCTGCAAACACAAAGTGCAGATGTGGTGTTCACAGCGTCCTTTGAGAGTGGTGATGCATATTTTCATTGCTGTAGGCACAGAAGTCTACAAGCGTGTAAAAGCAACACAATCAGTAGGAATCTATCATCGTGCTAAATTACTGTGTCAGTAATTGTGCCAGAAGAGCCAATCACATTGGCTCCTCTGGTCCCAGCAGTAGTGTCTGTGAATGTCCTAAACTGGCAAATGTAGTAGCTTACAGTAATATGCATGTGACTTGCAAATAAAATGCAAATGTGCAGCAACCACATTTCCAGCTGTACAGTATAGAAAACATGTGGCTGTTGTGTCGCTTCACAAATGTAAATACTTACACTGATAATTCCTATAATGATCTTTTTTATAATCTACAAATGACTGCAACATGTTCTAATATTACTAAACATTTAGTACTATGAAAATAACTAGAACAGTTATCTACACAGCCATGATTCAGATCTACTACATCGTGCTGTTCCTTCCACTGTGGTGCATAGTGAGTCATTGCACTACAGTACATCCGCACACAGGGGATGAAATAGATGCACTTGTGCTGTAAGCCAGCATGAAAATAAATCCAAAAAACTTAGTTTTAAGTGTTTATTTTCAGACCTCTACAATGTTAACATGTGTGCGGTACAGCTTTCTCAGCTCAACATTGATTAGAATGTAAACTGCATTTGTGTATTTTGCAACAGGAACCGCCTCGTCAAAAAACCTGTGCGGAAATTTTGTGGGATGAAATTTCAGGTGCAGCATTTCCCAAACTAATTTTAGTGTCAAAAAATTGAAGCTCGACAGTGGAAAGGCAAACCACTAAATAAGATTTTTAAAGAATTTCCTCTTTTTGTTTACCTACACGCAGAGTGTGGCAGGTGTTGGGCAGTGGTGAAGCCCACCCTGGCTGCAGAATACAGAGTGTGAAGTGTGAACTCGCTCTCCTGGGAAGGGCTGCTGCATATTAGTGGAGTTTGTGTGAGGCTCTGAGCCGGTGTGTGTGTGTGCAACCTGTCATCATCTCCGATGAGTGATTGAGTACGTAAGCCTGTTCGCACGCCACATCTCAAGCAAGCCTGCACGTATGCATGTGTACGAGTGTGAGACACCATTCATCCTCAGCGAGTAACTCTGGTAGAAACTAAACAATGCAGCCCTGCTCACACCCTATTAAGCTGTCACGGTGCAACCATTGAACTTACCCTATAATCTTAATCGTGATGGGAGTGTTCTTAACAGTAATTGGTATGCTGCTAACACTCACAGATGCACACACACCCGTAGCACACACAGAGTAAGCAAACACTATGAGGCATTTACATTCTGACACATAAAGTAAATACACTGAAACACACTCAGTTGCTGCATACAAACACCCATGTGCACAAACTACACAGTCATCCATCAAATATACCCACGTGTGCTGTTTTTTCCTGTGACCTCAGCTGTGAGTTCATTCTTCTCTCGCACATATGGGCCCCTGGCACTGGCTCAGCTCTCGGCTGCTGCCCTGCTACTATCAGCACATTTTTAATTGCCTGGCTTTAGAGTACAACAGCCTTTGTGATGACAGCATCCTTGTTTATTTTTATATGCAGCTATAAAGTCCCCAATAGCTTGGACTGTTTTAAGTATATGCATGAGTTGTTTTCTCATTAGAGCTTATATTTTCAGCCATGTGCAAACAAAGTGTAGTTTTGATTGACTGAGGAGTTTTCTTGCCTCAGGACATGCTGTTATCATAGAAGGTGTATGTAAAAGGGAGATCTCTTTGTAGAGACAAACCTGACCACTGATCACAGATGCAATTTCAGTGAACCAATGTTAAAGACTTGTTGCTGTCTGATGCCACTCTGTTTTTGAGTTCCTGTTTGGCTTGAATAAACAGAATATGCCACAATATTTTGAACATTGCCATGGAAGCAGAGTGAGACAGATGGCTCTCACAGGATCCCAGAATCATCAACAATTCAAAAATGTAGGAAAAAACATTTTTTTCAGCATTATGAGTACATTCAAATTGCTGTTCAGGTACATTGGAGGTACAAATGTCTTTCGTCACACATCATCAGAATAACTAATAGTAAATGTAGTACTGTAAGTGTTACAGTAACTGTAGTAGCTGTAGTACTGTAATCCTACTGGCTGAGCTATGCTCTCCTTACTACAAACATCTTGTCAAACAGGCTTGAAGTTTTAAGAAGGTGATCAAAGTTACAAGGCACAACCTCACTCTCAATTGTTTCCTTGCCCTGCTTTGTGTCCATTGTCAGAGACAAATAGTTTCTGATGCGTCTCTGAATGGAAGCTAACAAAGTGTTGTTTTACAAAAGAATTTCACTGGCCTGTCTGACACAACTACTGTAGATAAACGTGCATCACATGTAGATGTGCATCACAGTCATCTGTACTGAACAGAGTAATATTGCAAACAGAGCAACCACAGCTGAGCTCATCATGGTCATGGTTACATGCAAATGACATCTAGACAGAGGTGTTTAAAGTACACATAGTGAATAGTAAAGTAAATGTGTGGTTATTTGCCTAGAAAAACATGTAGATTACTTGTAGAAGTGCCTTTAATTTTCATACCACATGTTTGCAGTTTGTCACAAGAATCTATGAAGTTAATTAAATAAAATGATTCAAATCAGTAAAGTAATTCATGATTTCCATCTCTAAAACTTTGTTCAGCGATATCTTCTTAGATGGCCATTCATTTAAGTCAGCGTTTAAACATCAAACCTCTTCCTTAAAGGTGTGGACTTTCAGGAAACTGTGGAATTTTTTTTGTCACGGGATGTATTATATCAAGCGATGGCCTTCAAAAGGCACGGATTATAAAAATGAAAAATAGCTGTTACACCTTTCCAACAAAGAAAATATTTCATGACTAACCATGCAGGTAGTGCAGCAGTGTCTTGTCTTTCATGTCGGTCCTGTAACGCTGCATGTGTTTTTCTTTCCCTTCCTTTCATAGCATCCTTTTCTTTTACTCATAACAGACGCTTTCATCTAGAAAAGTCCCCGTGCCCCGCCTTAAAAAAAAACAAATCGAAACACTATTCAATTCAAATTTACATATTGCTCATCATACTAATAGAGCTGTGTCATCTTGGTGTGTCTGTACCTGCTGGCCTGTACAAGAATTTAGCATCTTCACAGCTAGTAAAGAGAAAAAAAAACCCTTATTCCTCTGAGCATAAATGACACATAACCATTATTAACATATCACATTTAAAGAGTGCACCGTAGTTGATACACATTTACACAAATTCAATCATTAATGTTCGCTCATTCTGAAAGGGAAAGTCTGTTGGCACCAGTATTTGAATTATGACATTGATGTAGACATTTAGAGATACACTGTAAAAACAGGTTATTCATGAACTGTAGACACAGGAAAATTTAAGTAAACTTCACCCAGGTCATATGCAAAAGACTCAAGCTGTGAAGTACAGTATAATTATTTATGGCCATTTTGTGGCTGTGGGTTTACAACTACAGACAAACTACTACTACTTGACAAAGTTAGTTTCATTTTTAAGGTGTCAATTCTTTTGTGATAAAGTAATTTGTGCATGTACACCACCAGTCAAAAGTTTGGACACACATAGATATTACCATGTTTTTGAAGGAAAAGCAGATTTTTTATTTTGTTAACTGATCATAAATACGACCCTGCGATGGACTGGAGAACTGTCCAGGGTGTACCCCGCCTCTCGCCCCTATGACAGCTGGGATAGGATCCAGCACACTCGTGACCCCTACGGGGACTAAGTGGTATAGAAAATGGATGGATGGATGGATCATAAATACAATGTAGACATTATTAATATTGTAAATGACTATGCTGTAAACAGCTGTTTTTTCAGAAGGAATACATTGCATTTACATGAATGTACAGAGGCCTATAATCAGCAAAGTAGCAGATGTTGCAGCAGCACTATAAAATAAGTCATCCTCTCTATAGCCCATAGCCTTGTGAACAATGTGCCTCCCATACTATACACAACCAACATTTTATCAGTAAATCAGCCCTAAACTGTCTCATCGGGGCAGAAAATACATTCCACCATGATAGTTGTTCCCTTTGGGAAAAATGTAGACGTCTTGTCCAGAAAGGCTGGAGTTTGTGGCTTGGCCATGATTAAAAAGTCTGAAATTAAAACTAAAACTGGTTGTAAAATGGACTTAAACTAACCTACTAGTGTGTAATACAAAGTGTCAGGGTCAGGGAACCCCATTCAATTTCATTTTCCACCAATTATAAAGAGTGTTGGTGGGAAAAACCTTTTCCTCAGTGTATTTGTCCTTGTGTCTTCTGTAAAATATCAATTTCTATGTATTAAAAATAATCATGCACAGTGAGAAACTGTGGTTTTGTGGACTTTGGACTTTATGTACACTACTACTGGGATACACAGAAATGATTACATTTATGAAAAAAGGCAGATTTGATTAAAAACACAGTGTAGACATTGATAATATTGCAAATGACAACTGTAGCTGGAAACAGCTGCCTCTAAAGCTAATATGAATCTTCAGCAGTTTTAATTACTCGAGTGGATATTTTCCAAAGTTAATATTTTTGTTTTGTTTTGTTTTGTTTTGTTTTGTTTCCCTAGACAGCATTGCCCTGTTGAGCTACAGCAGAAGCATAAAAACAAAAGAGACACAAAATGCTGGAAGATATCCACTTAATGTGACTAATTAGGAAGGCTGACACTTTACATTATCTTCAGATACAATCGTGTTCATATGTATATCTGACTCTTATTTTAACAGTGTTGAAAAATTGTTACTCTACCCTTTAAGTGATCTGTGATTTATTATCAGTAATTTATTCTGCATCAATCCTATAAACATACTGTGCGGAGCAGTAGTTACTCCAGGCATCATCTGTCTAAAATGAACTCATAGCACTGCAGTGATGCATAAACTGGATGGCCATCAAGGCTAAATGTAAACCACAAAATAGAGGAGCAGCTGGGGGAGGATCTACCAACTGAATGACAGTCGATTTACATCATCACACTTGATTTGACAAATAAACCTGGACTTCATGCCCGCCACACACACATACACGCACGAGAAGCAGAGAGAAGGAGAAAGAAAGTATCAGTATGTGACACGAGGAGTGCTCCCTATACTTAGTGAACTCCTGGCGTTTTAATGAGCCTGACGTAGTTCCATGCTGTGGTCTGAGGTCTCTCCACCAGCATCTATTTTCCCTCCGAAACTAAGAGCTGGAAAAAAACACAGAGCATTTAAGCAGGCTAAAAATGTATCTGATGGCAACCAGCGTTGGCTGAAAATAGCCCTAGAAGGGTATTATTATCATTAATGAGGGATAAATTTCTTGGCTGGCTTATCCTGGAGTCAGGAGTGGATAAAATTATCCTGAAGTTTGCCCTTTTTTCAGCCACTTTGACAAAGCTGAGCAGTCAAATCTGTCTGAAGAATGGGTGATGTCTTGCTGATCTATTACTCATAAAGTCAGCTTCCTCTTGCTGAGTAAAGAACAACTACAGCTCCTGTTACATTTAGCTGAAATAGAGTCTCAGTGTGTTGCTTTAATACCCACAATGACTGAATTGAATATTTTAGTCTGTTAACTTCAAATCATCAAATACTTCACATCATTGCTAACTGCTAACTGCTAACCACTTATATAAGTAGCTTTATCTGACCAGACTTGACTGATGTAGTCCAGTTGCCATGATTCAACTTCTAGATAACTTCGCCTGGATGGCTGAGAATCTTCAAACATTATTCCAGATAGTTGCTCTCCGGTTAACTACCATAGTACTTGGTCCATAGCAGTGAATGTCAAAAAATCCAAGAATTTACATCCACATTATCGCTGTAGCGACATTTAGCTAGCCTGACACAGCACGTTCCAGTTAAAAGCTTGGACACACATAAAAATACTGTAGTGAATATTGTAGTAGTAGTAGTACAGAGACCTGTGATCAGGCCTGTAATCAGCAGACATTAGTATTTCCGATTGCATGTTATGTTTGCTAATGCAAGTTTACTCATTTAAAAAGATTTGATTTTGATTTGAAAAGATGGTAACATAGCTGAATGCTTATCTTCTATCCATTCATTAAATACATGGTAATTCATATCTGTGTCAAAAATTTTGACTTGAAGTGTAAATGTGAAAGGCGGCATGCTAACATGCTCACAAGTACAATGCTAACATGCTATTAGTGACCAAGGAAGGCTTGTTAAATATCTTAGCTTGTTAGCTTGCTACTATTAAGTGCACTAAGAATAATGGGAATTTTGCAGATACGTGGCCTTCAAATGAAGTATTTAGACTAAAGTTCAATTTGAGATGATGATAATGTGTGAACCAAATTTCTGAGTTTTTGTTCACGCCACAGCACAAATGTTGCACTAGAAAGTCATTATGATTCATCCTCTGGGGATCATCACCATCTGTTGGCCTACAAAATGTAATGGTAAATGATCAAACAGCTTTTTAAACACTTCAACCATAAAATGTCAGCCTCATGGTACTGCTAGAAGAAAGGTCTATACTAGCATATTCTAATAAATTTTTGATTAAAAATAGACAGATTCTGGTTTCCTCCTCACTTGACAGTAAGCTTTCAAGAGAAGAATACAGCGTGGGTGGTCCCCGAACAGGAAATCCATTGATTTGCATTTAGGCATTTAAGGAACTAATGCGCAACTTTCAGATAAAGCTGCCAAAGTAGGACTTGAGTTTACATGTCCCTTATCAGATCTTAGCAAATTCTGGAAGGGAGTCAAGCTGAATAAAAACAAATCTATCATCCCTGAAGTCCCTTTCAGCACTCTTTTCTATTAACCTGTATGTCTCATGTCTAATTGAGAACCTGGGTAACTATGTCAAAAAGTCATGATGGCATTCTTAATAGATTCAGCTTAGAAACGTTTACTTATCCATTTCAACATGTCACGAAAACTGCATGCAGTCAAATTAAGGCATAGGCACGTACAAGACTATAACATACTGATGTTACAGTACAGTATGTGCAGCGGGATCACTATATATAGAGTGACTAGAATGGAAAATTGTTGTGTGGATTAACAGAGAATGCCCTAAACAGTAACTGTTTTTCTCCAGAAACACACATAATACCTCCACTATGTAGTGAGAAAACTGGCCTCATTCATCACACAACATTGAATTACAGTCAAATCTTGTGTGTCCAGCAAATATCGCTACTTTTACTTGTAAAACACATATTCTTTGTCAGCTTCAGACTCAGAATAGTTAGTAGTTAATAAAGCTTGAGAGACTTTTTGAAATGCTGCTGGTAATTGAAGAATCTTTTTGGACCACTGGGCCAATGATCTGTTAAATAAATGATGCTGTATTTTCTGTGTGCACATGTCAAATTCATCTATCTATCTATCTATCTATCTATCTATCTATCTATCTATCTATCTATCTATCTATCTATCTATCTATCATATGTATATGAGGTTGATATTTTTTACTTTTATTTTTTGGACTGTTCAGCTTTTGTTTGCATGTAAATTCACTCTCAACCCAGTGTAAAATGCTAAGATAAAATACTTTGTCAGCAAGTTCTATAACCAAATCCTATGTGTACAGAACTGAAAACAGAAGGTCTATTAAAGTAGTTTTTATTTAATTTCTGATTTATGGGGACATCATTATGTCACAGTAGAATTGTCTCCATTCATGGGCCTTGTCGTCATGGCATGCACCATGGTCAACAAACAAATAAAACATTTTTTTTCTTCTTTGAATATCGGAGGACAAATGTTCTGTAATGCAACCTTATTAATTCCAGACATTTTATGTGTTATCCACACATTCCATCACACTCTCACACACTAGCTAGAAGTGAAATTCTTATTGATGCCTAGACATAAATAAAGAACTTTTTTGCATGTTTTTCATATCATAAATCAGGTTACGCAGCCAAGACGAATTTATTGATCATTATGTTAAATTATACTAATTCAACATCATCATCATTTACAATATTCTCTTTCTGTGCGTTTCTTAAACGGGGCCATGGAGTTCATGATGATGTATTAACCCTATGAGTTTAACTAAAAGAGATAAAGGAGGCGTGACAAGTGAGTAAGAACAGACAGAAAGAGATAAAGACAAGTATGATGAGGTATGGTGTTTCTGATGACAAGGCAGGACATGTAAGGAGTACTGGTTTACTGTGCGGTTTATGTTCAGGGAAAAGGTGTGTATGCATGCATATGTGAGGGTGGGGAATACAATAGGTGGAGGAAATTGAGTGAGGTATTGAGAGAGAATGAGGGAGTAAGGAACAGTAAAGTGTAGAGGAGAGAGGGAGGACTGACAGAGAGCGTGCCAGACTAATCTTATCTAAGCCTGTGTATCGCAGTGGCCTGCTTTCATGAACAAGAACCAGAGTGCACTAGAAAAAGTGCACTTTTATGAAGAGAGCTCATACTCTAAAACTAAAAACTGAAACCAGACGATAAAACCTTGTTACCAGGGGGCTATAAGTCTCAGTAAGAAATAAATTTTCTTTTATGACACAAAGCAGTATTAGCATACATTCTGAAATATGTTTCTGGTCACCTGACAAACATTCACTCACATATTCACCCTTGCTTAAACTCTTTGGTCTCTATCAACCCGTGAGGGAAATACGTGACTCTTTGGTGACAAAGAGCGTTCAGCAGCTAACTGCTGTTGTTAGGCAGGTACCGTACAGAAGGTTTATAGCACAATATTCACTGAAAACAGCTGCCAGATGTGGCTGAAAATTATTTTCTAGTTATTTGATCCATTGAAAATCCAATAATATGAATTAGCGCAGCTTTAACTGAAGAGACACCTCCATGATAAGGTAACACTGATGCAGTTCCTCCCGGGTTTTATTGTCTTAAAGTAAAATTTAATTCTGGTTAAAATCATGCTCTGTGACAAATTGCATTTGTTGCTAAACATTTTAAACAGAATTAAACGCTTGAAATGTGAAGCATGGCATAAATGATGTAGTGACTGCGCTTCAACTGCAATAAACAAGTGACATTAAAAGGCCCGGAACCATTTATGATAAGCTACAACCAACGGAAGTCAACTGAAATGTAGATCTTCACTAGAAGGGAAGACATCCTATTAATAACAGCCAGGTGAAAGGTAATGGTAAAACAATTCTCTGTTATCATCCGTCACTTGTTTGTTCATAACTTATCTACACAGACAGGGTGACATTATAATTACAGGCCCATCTCAGATCAATAAATTCATAAACGAGATAAACAAACAGTAACGTAATCTGTGTGTGATATCCAAGAGGAACATTCCTACTGAAGGCAAAGAACATCCTGTTTATTGCCCGTAACGCAGATTAGTCACTACCAGATTGGCTTGAATTGTGGGTATTACATTAAACTTTACACCTTAGTCTGCACGCACAGGTACAGTATGTTTATATTTAGCTGACTAGTAATCAGGGTCAAAGTTTGGTCACAAGCTTTGAAAGCACACGCCTACAGCATACATACAAATGTATTTATACAGTAAAAATCTAGTGTATGGACACTCTTCGACACACACTTGACTCCTGGATACACATTTCTTCCTTATTTCTATACATTTATTTAATATAATTTACTTAATGTCAGGCTATTAAAGAGAAATACTGTGCTCTGGCTACAGTGTGACATTCTGCCATAGGTCTCCCAGGGAAATGTGAAGAAAAGCACCCATGACACAGATTACACTATGGGTTGAAGAAGTACCTGTATCTGTTTGGAAGTTTTCTCTGCCTGTGGAGTAGAACAGGCAACATGCCAACCCTGCTGCACCTGTGTCTCCGCCCACCAATTTTGGAAATATTTTGGCTCTTGTTGAGTTGCTGGTTCGACCACTTTTTTTGTTTGAGCTTGTAGTAAAATCACTTCAGGTTGTTCAGGTCAAGTTTTTGGTAATTTTAAATCCCATATATCCACAGTCAGAGCGTAAAAAATAAGTTAATCAGTTAATCATATTTTAATACTAGTCAGAGTTGTAAAAGTTGTAAGAATTATCTAGTAGTAACTACTTAGTTATTTAGCAAAATTTTAATTAGCAGTGAAAATAATGCAAGACAAATTTATGTTTCTACAAAGTTATCAAGACGCTTCAGTGCTGGCATTAATATAATGCCATTGTAACCTGTATCCGTTGACCTATACTTGTGCAACAACACAAGGTTTTACATGAAATGGTTTGACCCAGTGATCCAGTTCCACACATATTATTAATCGTTAATTGCTGCCCTAATTATGATTTTTTTTTTTTTTTTTACCCTTAGAGTCTTTTATCACCAGCAGCTACACACTTGGAAGAAGACTGAAGCAGGCTCTGTGATAGTAACTTCCACATTTCATGACTAGGCTGGCTCTTTAAAGCAATGCTTGTGTCTGCACGTGTGCATATGTGTGGTAAAGTTAAGCACAGCCACACCCTTGTTCTAGTAAAATCACACACATCATTATATCGCAACCCAATTAAAACCCAGCTGCTGCTGCAAAACTGCAGTAGCAAGATGACTATGTGAAATTCATAATCAGCTTTAATATCTTGTTGCACATTTAACCAGGGACGCCTGCCGACTGCTTTTAAACCCAGTTTAGCTAATTGTTATACTTTCTGTTATGTTGTAATTTAACAGGTGATGTTATGATTACTTAACCTGTCTGAGATACAGTGAAGGGCTTTTTAATTTGGATATTAATGGAGTGAAAAGTGATGAAGACAGAAAGAGTCATAAAGAAGATGGATGAATGTTGGAATGTATGTGAGAGCCAGAAGTATCTCCATTATTAATCAACCATACAGTATGTGGCTGCTCAGAATGGAAAATATTTCAGGGTTTGCATATTTTTGGCAGGAAATCAAATACCTTGTGTGCCTCCCATCTGTAAAATCTGCTGTGGCTACACAAAGATTGGCATGAAACCTCAAATTCCTTCTGCATTCTTAACCAATTTAGTTTAATTCCCACTTGTACTGTCTAATTGGATCTTTTGCATCTTATCTTTCGCTTGTTGTCTTGCCTCTTATCTCCAAATGACTTGCTTATGAGCC
The DNA here is from genome assembly GCA_900302695.1 of Helostoma temminkii. NCBI lineage: Eukaryota > Metazoa > Chordata > Actinopteri > Anabantiformes > Helostomatidae > Helostoma > Helostoma temminkii. The sequence goes on along the minus strand of OMLM01004261.1, from coordinate 13,163 downwards.
TTTGCAATCATCTAAAATGACTTTTTATGATGCATGTTTGGGAAACTTACAGAGATCTCCTGTGTCAAACAGTTATTAGAGATAAACTCTTGTCCTCAGAAGTGTGAGCCTCGGACATTCATTGCCCCTGAGCAGAAGCAATAGGTGAGAAGTGAAGCAATGATAGAAAGAAAGAGCCCTCTTTGACCTTTGACACTGGAGATTTTCCAAAGCCACAGTCCTAGTTTTCTCTCTCCACGTGAGGCTCCACTTGGTCTCTTTAGGGAAGATCTAATTAAATTAGTGGGCTTTACTAGTTGCTCAGAAACAACTCAGACAATAGAGACACAAAGAGGCAAAGAAAGACAACTTCAAACACAACAACCATGCCATCAATCTTTAATCTGTCTCACCTATGAAATATGCTCCTCGTACCCCCCAAAATGCTCTTTCGTTCACTCTCCCACACACATTGCCCTCAAGGTCCAGTGTGGGGAAACATTGAGCATGCAAACCAGTGCCTTTCATTTTGCTTTTCTAAAGCAAACGACAGAGGTGCAGGCCAAGAAAGACACAGAAAGAAATTACGAGACACACTCCCGACATTCCTTACAATTTAATGGCCGCTGTAGTATGTCCTGTTTTGACAAGGAATGAATTTGGGCCCCAATACTCTCCACAGTTTCCTACCAGTAAATGACTTATGGCACAGTGGTTAAAACATATGAGGAGATCAGTTCCAAAAAATTTTTAGGGTGTCAGTTTTGGGGTTGAAACATTACCTGAAGCTCATCAGTCAGCTCTAGATTTTCTGGAACATGAGTTTTCAATCAGCAAAATGATCATTGTGTCAACAACAATTATCAACATCTGGCTATGATTAACACATCACATGCTGACAAAAAACAGCCAGTTTGGGTTTTGTTTGCATTGAAAAAGGTGAAAATGAAGACAATCCATGATTATTCATTTTTTGCCCATGAAGTGCACGGTTCCATCTGTTGTTTTTCAGTTTTCCTAGTTTGACCCTCTATGAATATTATTGATGGCTCAACATAGATGCCTTGTTTGTGTTCTCATCCCTGTTTTCTGAATTTAGCTTTACTTAATTGAATCCCTACAGTGATTTTGAATAATACAAAAGTGCTGAATAAAATATTTGGTACATAACAATCACCAAATTATTATGTATAATGTCCACTGACTCTCAGGGGCCCCAGGCAAATAAGTCCGTCAAGGTTCCCCAACCCTGGTACGTTATGAAATGGACCCATTTGGCCCAAACATTGTGCCGTTCCTGATGGTGTGCCTCTGTTAATGTGAAACTGTTTCCTAATTCCTAATTGTTTTGGTTTTATAATTAACTTTAACTGTTGATGATTTTTTTAACAAAGCTGTTTTTAATCAAAGAAATCCTACCAAACCCAATATACTCTGTCAGTTCTTGTGAACACATTGGAGAATTTAACAGCTAAAGAGTCTGTGGAGACCAAAAACAGAGCAAACAGAGCTCGAAATAGTGACTTGTTTTCAGACAGTGGCCAGGCAAAGAAGTCCGTCAAGGGTTGTGCTGGGTTTTTAAATAAGCTACTTTATGCCAACAGTTCACAATATAAATAATATGTCAGTATTTACAGGTTGTTTGTTTATTTATTTTTTTAAATCATTTTACAAGAAATAAATTGTTTGGTCATTATGCACAAAATAACTATGATGTTGAAAACTTCTCATGTTTTTATTTTCTAATCCAACAAGAAATTGAGTCTCTTTTGAATACTGTGACACACTTTGATAAAACGGTGGCATGTTTTGTGAATGAAGAGGTGATAATCAGTCGATCTGACGGTTTCGCTTCAGAGCTTTTCATAATGTTTTTGCATGGTCAATTCTGAAAGTTGTATTTCCTCTTTGGTAAAACACACACAGCCTTGGTGAGCTCCCCAACTATCTTTGCCTTCATCTACCTTTTCTATGGGCCAATGACTGCACTAACAGGGGGAGGGAGACAAACCGTTTGACCGCTGACCTCACGCTACTCAAGTTCCTTTGAAGCAGATCCGCAATCTGCCCAGAGGTTTCCAAACAACACTGGACATTAGAGAGAGGAGTGATCAAACCAATCCTTCCTTTCATAGATTGACCTACATGAGGAAATGACCTCCCTCAGGGTTAACAACATGATGAAAAGGTGGCTTAATGAGAAACGTCCCATATCTGACCATCACTTACCTAAGGGCATCAGTGGTCCTGCTGTATAGATCTTGAGACAAGAATATTCCTTTTTTGGCTCCTTGTTTCAGTAAAAACCTGACCAGTGTTTAAATATTAAAGTGTTTTTAAAAGAAATGGAAGCTGCTTTGAAATTTTCTGTAGTTTCTGTAGCTGCGGCTAGAAATTATGCATATTAAACAATATTAAACAGAGTAAATATCATTAAGTGCAGTTTTGCGACTATATTCAAATTTAATTTACAGAAACAAGTTAGACGCGCGTGCACGAATATCAGTTTTGAGACCAACAATGGGATTGGCTGCCGTGTAAATCTCTGTGAGTTCTGGTGGTGAAAATGATAATGGCAGCTTTATCAGACTTCACAAAACTTTGTTAATGTTAGATTACTGCATGAGGCACAGAAACGCCAGTGGTTTAATACAAGCTAGGCAAACTGACACAGCTAACTTCAAAATCAAATTCATGGTTTCCTTGCTGCGTTTTTTCCTCGCTATAGCTCTCGTGTTTGATTTAGAGGCTGTTGCTGCCAAACACGCCAGTCCTCCCTCTCGTTCTCTACTAATGGCAGAAGCTGTCTGTGAAAGCCAAGACATTCCTGCAGTTTAGTGTGTCTCCGTGTGTAACTCCTTTTCTCCATTTATCTCGCTTTCTCTGTCAGACCAATGAAAAGCTGTGGTTTCAGCTTTCTGCTCTCTGTTAGTTTTCCTTCTCTTCCTTCCTTCCATGCATTTGCACGCCAAAGAGACTGCCAACGCTTTGTACATACGTGTGTGTTTATTCTTCAGTGTCGATCCCTCGGGATGTGACTCAGTGTGCAATCTAAGACAGCCCCTATCATAATAACTGCTCATTACCTACCATGCTCTCCTATAAAGATATATTTATACACCCGAGGACATAACCTCATCGCTCATCTACATAATAATTATGGCTCATTTTATAGGCCTCTTTGGAGCCATTCAGGAAGCTCAAAATTCACTCAGTTGCAGAAATGGCCTGGGTGACAGACAGATTGGGAAATTAACAACAGCCACCAGTCGTAACTATGGTTAAACTGTTGCTGTGGCCTGTAAGCTTGTTTACCAATCTCTATTGTAGACGCAGTATTGATCAGTCAGTGGTCCAATTATATTCTCTATCTTTAGCTGGTAAAATGGGAACATGTGGCCTATCGGTAAAATAGATTCTTGTCTTTTGTACTGGCAACTGGAGTTGTGTCTACCACAGACTTTACAAGAGAGTCCTATGAACTAAACATCAGAAGTCAGGACCTCCTAAAAACTCAAATAAATAAAAGCTTTTTAATTTCTATTTATGAATATTAAGTGCCTAGAATTAAAGGGGGAAATCATCATTAGTTATTATTATAAACCATAAAGCAGCATAAAAGCAAGTTAGTAATTTTAATGCAGACACATCCAGAATCTGTCTCTACACTCAGCACCCAACAGAATATTAGACACAAATGAACTAAAGCCCTTAGAATGTTTTCTGTGCAAAATTTACTATTCATAAATAAATAAACAATCAACAACAAGTTCAGGGGAAAAGCTTAAACTAGTTATTATTTCTTAGGACTGTGACAATCAAAAACACAGCTGTTCTGTTCTATCAAGACTTTGTGGGTGTGGAACATTAAAATTTGCCGGAAAATGATCTGGGAACATATAATAAATGAGAATCCCACAGCTATCATCACATTTTGAACAAAATAATAGCTACATTTTGGTACAATGTGCCAACTTTGGACACGCTGTGCGATAAGCATTGTCACGTCTCTTGAATCGTAAGCAAATACATCTCAAAAGGCTGTGAAACCACATCAATGCTGTTTTTATCTCTGCTCGGTTTTGATATTCTCAACTAATGTAAACACAGCTTATGCTACAGTTACAAAAATGGCACTTGTCTGGCTGGATTTAAACTAAATATTTATATTGTGTAATCAATTGCCACTGATTAAAGCACCAGTTGATAACAATAGACAAAATTTCACCAAAAAAGCAAAATCTACCCAAGACTATATAGGGAAAGTGGCACTGTATGTTTATAGTATAAGGATAAAACTGGCTTCAGTCAGTCTAATTAAAAAATGTCATTGCTACTGGTAAATATCCAGTCTTGCTTCTGCAGCAGGATACTGCAGCCGAAAGTAAGTGTAAGTAAGTGAACTTTTCAACCTTGTCTTCTAAAAAATTATGTTCCTATGCAAATAAACTAGAACCACAGAATTTATTGTCACGAGCCATGTCTTTAGTTTTCTTTCCTGTTCTCCTGTACATCCTGCCACTCTCAGAACCACCTGGTCACACTACTTCACACACACACACACACACACACCCAATCAGTCAAATCACTCACACCCGTTTCACTCTCTGTTCCACTCTGCTAATCAGGCTAACCATTTTCACCTGTTCTCCCACCTGATCTCCTGAAACCTACTCTGTCTGACCTGAACCTGTCTTGCCCCTATTGTAACTGTAAATCTGCAAATCTGATATCTGGCCTTCTTAAGTGAACTCATCTTTGGATTTCACGATTAGTCTGACTCTGATAACCTGGCTTCTGACCTTGGAGCGGACTAACCTCGCCATGTCTCTGCTCTGATCATTATCTACTGTACCCTGATCATACGTATTCTTTGGATAACCCGTTGTTTGGATTCATAAGTGTGTTTGTGTTCACTCCCCTGCTCAAGATCCATCCTCACCTGCTTTCATTTTTATAATAAATCCTTTAAAACTTACCTGTGGTTCTGACTTTAATAACAACAACACGTGATGTGAATAGTTCAAGGGCATTAAGGAAATCAAGAACACATGGAGCTAAAGATTGTTTTGAAAATGAATAATGTGAGTACTGCACAAACCAAAAGCAGATTAAGTTACTTATGACATAAATCTAATTTTATTTCAGAGAAATGAATAGACTGAAGACAAACCTTAGCTGTCATTTCTGCCTGGACTTTGATCTCCGCATTTGTCCATCATACGGTTCATTGTGTACAATAGACTAACCTTTGTGCCACTGCACTTTAAGTAAACTACCCTAGATTTGCACACATGTGATCCTAGAGTTTAATTACAGTTAATCATCAACCAATACAGACACATTACAGCTTATCACAGGCTAAATGCACCATCATTAATAAAAATGGGGGCCACGCTTTTGGATAAGGCCCAAATCCAGACAGGTGTGTCTTGTTGCTTCACTGTAGATTAATGTGAGCTTGTGTGTACATATATTGTGAACAGATGGTGAATGTCCAGAGGAGAGATGGTGCTGACTGATATGTTTTCCTGACTAGTGATATTATATCACACAATTCTTACTAAAAACATTTCGTTTTTCATACAATTTTTTATCTAGGTAAGAAACCTAATGAATTGTGTTGCATTTAACAGTTTAAAAAATCATGATTGAAATATATTTGTTGTTTATTCGCGAGAAAAAGATCAGTGGTTGTCGTTCAACAGTAATGTACTGGATGTGACATTTGGCTTGTGGTTTAGCAGGAGGCAGCCGTGTTGTTTTCTGTTAGAATGTGCTGTTTCCTCCTTTCTCTCTCCCTTTCTCTCTCACTACCTCTCTCTCTGTCTCTCTCTCACACACACACATATACAAGTGGTTCACCAATGCAAGTGTGGGTGCAGGTTTGCCTTTGTTTGATCTGATCAATGCCAAAAGTTCTCAGATGTTATTTTTGCATGGGTTGCTTGGTTCAAAATGTTAGTGTCTACCTACAAACCAGATAAAAGAACTGCTTAAACAGTGAAAGTGTGTGGGAAGCGGTAGCTTCAGACTGTGTGTGCATGCTTGTGCATGTCTGTGTCAGTGTTTATGTGTGAATGTGAAAGTGCATATGTCTTGTAAATGTGTGGGCCACTGATAACTCTAATACCACAGAATTAAAGAAAGCAGAGGCTGCAGACATCTGTCATTTTACTCCCTCTGTTTTTTTTCACACCCCCAAAAACCTAACTCCAACATCTACAAAAAGCATCTTTAACTGTCTTTTCCTTGTCTCTCACTTTGCAGAAATGCATCCTCTACCCACTGCGCATGACCTGCAACAATAACCTAATAACCAACATGCATTGCAGGATTGTCATAGCTGTGCTATAAGTAAATGGTAATGGCAAAATGGCAATCCAAATTAACAGGATACTGCAGATACTGCAGTAGAGCTTTAACATCTGTAAATAATCTCTCTTGGTGAACTGAGACCTCCACAATAAATGAAGAGAAGACATGGAAAATACAATACATGTGTTTAAGTGGCTTATCGTAAATGTATTGTTTGTGATATGGTTTAGTTTTTAAAGATGAAATGTACAGTAATTTATCTGCAGCCGTGGATAAGTGGTCAAACGAATACTGTGTAATCTCAGATCAGACTTTTTACAGTGGAAATTAGGAGCAGAAATCTCCCATGTTATCTAACACAATACTTAACCTCAGGGTTTGTCTGTCATTTCCTGAAACAAAAGAGCAATGACTTATTACTGCAGTCTGTAGTGCATCAAAAATCCCAATCATATTTTCTTCATGACCTGGATTCTCAAGCTTTGCCACACATGTTCACTTCTGCTCTAATTATGTTATCATTGTTACTATTCCTTCTTTCGCCTACATGTAAAAACTATCAACTCTGCAACAAGCTCATTCAAATTGTCTTGCTCTGGTTCTGGTCAAAACTAATTTCTACTCTCAAAAATCATTATGAGCGTAGGCGTGTTAAAGAAACAGTACTGCTCTTTCATAAAAATAATTGACATGTATCAGTCTGGAAAGCCTTAAAAATGGCTTTGAGACTCCAGCGAATCACGGTGAGAGCCATTATCCACAAATGGAGAAACCTGGAATAGTGGTGAACCTTCCCAGGAGTGGCCGGCCTACCAAAATTACTCTAAGGGCACGACGACTAATCCAGGAGGTCATTAAAGAACCCAGAACAATATCTAAAGAACTGCAGACCTCCCTTGCCCCAGTTAAGGTCAGTGTTCATGATTCAACAATAAGAAAAAGAAGTTTTTGGAGTGGCCTTGTCAAAGTCTGAACTTAAACAGACTGTCCATGCTTAAAAACCCTCCAATGTCAATGAATTAAAATAATTCTGCAAGGAAGAGTGGGTCAAAATTGAGTGGACCCAAGCTAAGTCTCACATAGCTTCTGGTGTGGCAGGATTTGTGCTTTAAATGTTCAAATGACACAACAAAGGCTGCAGAAGTGTTATGATAAAGATAAAAAGAGTAACGAAGGAAAGAGTCTCAGTCTTTTTTTCTAGTTTCAGCTGTTGCTAAGAGTTCATGGCCTTCTCCCGTCAGTAGATTTGTCAGTCAACCTAGGGTCATGCATTTTTATCTACACTCAAAACATAAAGTAAACACAGTGGTGTCAGCTGCAGAGCAAGTTGATCTGCTCTAGAGGAGGTCAGGTCTTTGGACTAAGCATCAGACAGACTTGCCAGAACATCCCCCACCCTGAAACTTTAGCCTTTCACCTACTGTATTATGCTTTTATGCAAAATTTTCAGTGTGTTTTGAGTGAATAGACAGAAAAAAAACATGTTCCCTCATCTATGTGTGTTTGTGTGCAGGGAGGAGATGTAGACACAAGGAGGACAAGACATGGATGGAGAAAGAATATAAAGCCATACTTTCCTGAAGCCCCATGTATTCATCTCTTCAGCCTCTTTGGTTTTTCAGTCACGTGGATTTCGACATTGAGCACAAACGTTCCAATATCCAGCTTTTGCTATTGCACTAACACAACATCAGCAGAAGTTGTGATGACAGTCACATGATAATTCTCATTTTGTACTATACATCTGGGCTGCAGGCATTTCTCATAATTGTGAAGCTACTGTGTGTGAGGCTTATTCCATCACCAGCAGTAGGTTCCAGGAAAATGAAAATGTTAAATGGTTAGACACAAGGCCATGCAGCAAAATAAATCCATAAAATACAAATAAAGTATTATAGTAACTGCCTCACATCAGCAATGTTTTCTATTCATTTGGGCAAACATGATATTACAGTTGTATTAAACATTATATAATACTAGTATTATCCGTATAATAAAATGATCCCTTGTTTTAATTAGCCTACAAAGGTTTCTCATGACAGAATAAATAGTATCCTGTAATAATGAGGAAATAATAGGAACATACTGTAAGTCCTAAAAACAATAAAAGTAGCTTGTTAGAAAAAAAAAATAAAAACATCATTTAGTTGCAATAAAGTATTTTTGTACTTTACTGTAGTTCTCAGTGAAATACCTCCACAGCTTGACTTGATTTGAGTGGAATTTCAGTACAAACAGTCATGTCCCCTTCACAATGATTTGTAATAATTTTAGTGGATCTTTCATGTAGCACCATCATCAGGTCAAAATTATAATTTGTCCAGTATAAGCCTACCTTCATAAGCCACATATTTGGTTTATAACCAAATACCTGCAATACCTGTGATATTCCACCCATCCCCAGCTGTTGATGATGACATTGAACTACATACACTAAGCTAAAATTATTAACTGGTAATTAAACCTGGTAAACGTCACCATATCATTACGAGCCTGATAGCATTTAATTCTAACTACTTCTTTCTACTGTGACCTGCCGTAGAGAGAGAGGACTGTCTCACTGCTGCCCTTATGCAGGGATTAAGCCTTTAACATTTTCCCCTACAGAGGGTCGTGACCCAAACTCAACCAATCACAGCACCAACCACACACATTAGATGGGTGAGTGAATTGCCCTCACCCTGACCTGTGAATGCCGATACTTCCTGTAGCCACACGTCTGTCCTCAGGTCAAACATTACTCACTGCCAAAATCCCTAGCTCAGGGGTCAGCTGTTCAGAGATCATCCACAGCCAGTTCTCATTTCAAAGCTGTTTGCTTTTTGCAAACCCTCCAGTTAATATGCCTCTGTTGTGATACACTGACAGGATCAATCAGATTTATCTTTGCAGCATGGGAGAGCCCAAACACATCATTAAAACAATATCATAGCAAAACAGATACTGGTGCATCAGTAACCTGCTTTATCCTCTGAGGTATGGAGGCTGATGTACATATTCATAATCTGAATGACTGCATGACACACATACACGTGGGAGTAAAACTGTGGCAGGCTGAGGCTCATGTGTGATCCCCCATGTGTCTGAACTGTGATGTATGAGACAGAGACATAGACCGGAGTTACTAAAGTACAAGCCACCGCAGTGGTTAATTATTGCCTTATTCAGACAAGTTGTTCTTCCCTCCTCACAGACACACATCAAGAAACCCTCGGGGGCAGATGAAAGAAATTGTGGATGCTGCAATGTTTGATTAAATTTGTTATTAAAAACACAGTGAGGTTTATGGCTCCACTACTAACAGACACAGTAGCTGTTGTATATTTAACAAAGTTGCTAAGCCATAATTGCTGTTACCTCCTGTAAACTCAGGTGTCGCCAAATCAACCAGGACTGAAATCTATGAGTGTACAACTGTGAACAGCCTTCGTGTAAAATGTTTATGCTGGTAAGCTGAATCAGTCTGGACAGAAAAATTAGATTGCTTTATTTTGGAAAATGCATGTGTTTGTTTCTAGCTAGTTTACCCAAAAGGACATTTGCATGTGTTAGTAGAGAACACAGCAGCAGTCAAGCACTGTCTTGATGACCCCTGCTGCAAGGCAAACTAAACTGTACTGCAGCAGCAGACCCACCAGCATTTTCATGCAGCCCAGAGCAAAACTGAAATGTCGTATTAATTTGTTTACATCCTGCACTGGATGTGATTGAATGTTGCAGCAAGACACCAACAAAGTGTCTGTCCTCTGTATCCTCTTTTTAAGTCTATCCTTCTCTGTTTCTCACCATCTTTTTCCTTTTTTCTTCCCCCCTTCCATCTCTTCTACTCTCACCGCTACCAAGAGCACATGACCATGTGGTAGAGTGAAGCAGAAAAACTAAAGAAAGAATTAAAACTAAGTAAAAAATAAATAAATAAATAAAAATCTGACAAATTGGTAACAACACAAAACAGATGGGGAAGTTGTATTTTCAGAA